>PVJC01003341.1:0-71300 GCA_004026665.1 Murina feae
TTATTTATAATGTTATCCTTTGATCATGACAAAACTCATCTATTTACTGACACAATGGGACATTCTGGCCCAATAATGTACACAGAACATTTTCTGGTATTCAAGTATCTGGCTATTATTCCCTAGAGCATCAGTTGTTTTTAATTGATTATTTATGTATAATATTAACATCTCTCTCTCTCTCTCTCTCTCTCTCTCTATATATATATATATATATATATATATATATATATATATATATATACACACACACACACACTAGTGGCCCAGTGCACGAAATTTGTGCACATTAAAAGGGGATTAATTAGAGGAAATATTTTAATATTGCTATTTGCCCTTTCTCTATAATAGAAATGTCACAGATTAAAGAAAATTAGTAAAACGTATATGAAAATCTTCCTCCTGTCAGAGTCTGGGGTGCACCATGGAACCCAGACTCAAGTCTTCAACCACCCATTTGCACCTCAAAATCGCTCGAGACCCAAACCTGGATGGACCCCTTCATTGGGCTAGATCCAGATCCAGCCGGTTCCACCCTGTCAAGCCCTGCCAGATGGGGGGTGCAGCCTCAGGTCCGCCTGGGTGCCAGGGCAGGGGAGCATGGCCTGAGGTCCCCCATCAAGCCCTGCTCAGTGGAGGGAGTGGCCTGTGATCCCCCAGCCTGGTGCCGGGGCAGGGGGCACAGCCTCAGGTCCCCTGGTCTGGGGCCAGGGCAGGGGGCATGGCCTGAGGTCCCCCGGCCTGGCACCAGGAAAGAGGGTGCAGCCTGAGTTCCTCTGGCCTGGTGCCAGGGCGGGGGGAGCAGCCTGAGGTCTCCTGTCAAGCCCTGCAGGTGGAAGGCAGGACCTGAGGTTCCCTGTCAAGCCCCATGCAGGAGGTGGGTGGGCGCGCAGCCTCAGGTCCCTGCTGATTGCTCCTTAAGGCGCGTTATGGGAACTTAGCCTCAGCTGTGGGTGCAAACTGACTGGAGTGACGGTCAATTTGCATATTCCCTTTTTATTATATAGGATATATATATATATGTATATATGTATATATATGTATATATGCCTAAGCAACCAGACAACCGGCCGGCCGGTAGCTATGACACACACTGACCACCAGGGGGCAGATGCTCAATGGAAAGGCATGGAAAAATGGAACAGACTGATGACTATCAGCGGGAAGGTGGGAAAGAGGAGAGGGAGAACAGATTAACCAAAGATCTTACATGCATACTAGAGGCCCAGTGCATGGATCCGTGCACTGGTGGGGTCCCTTGGCCTAGCTTGCAGGGATTAGGTCAAAACTGTCTCTATGACACCCCCTAAGGGGCCCCGGATTGTGAGAGGGCACAAGCCAGGGGGAGGGACCCCACCAGTGCATGAATCCGTGCAACAGGCCTCTAATATATAATAAATCCTAGTTAAATGGTTTTTATTTTAACACCATATTATTAATTTCTAGTTATGATATGTTTGTTTATATGAGTTACCTAAAGTCCACTAAGTTTACAAAAAAAGATAGTTCTTGAATATATATGTCCATTTAGATTATACTTTTGTTTGATTTTTAAATATTATTGAATTTCAACTTATTATGAAAAAAAGTATAAAGTCTGGACTGATCAAGAAAGAATGAAATGCATGTCTCACGAATGAACTTTTAGACTTAATGCTGCACCTTTTCACAAATAATTGGATAAATGGGTGTCATTACAAATTACTTTTTTTTTACTTTCTTGGAAAATTAAAACTAATTCCACTTTAAAGATTAGAAATTTAAAAGATGAAATTTAAAAACATGATCATTTCATGACACAAGGATTCCGGTGAAAAGCTATTACTATCCAACCTCCAAATGTCAAGCTACATGTTCTTTGTTTCTAATTGCAAAAAAGAGCACACATTAAAGTATAAAAATGTTATCACCGTTTACTATCATTTTATGATTATACTAATTAGTTAATTTATATTTTAAACTTTGAAAAATCATTCTCTATAATGATACTTCATAAATTATATTCCTAGATTTTCTCCAATATACATATTATTCAGTATTAGTGTTTATGACTAAAAGTCATATACAAACTTTTCTCCTTTCTAGAAGTTTAAGCTTATTTCTGTTGGATTCGGGATCTCTAAACAATAATTTATCTGTATAAATTAACTAAACAGTAGGTACTATCAGACCAAGATTTTTTTTTAATTTGAATATATTTCTTAACTAGTTATAGTATCTGAATGCTATGAAATAATGAATTGTGCTCCCTGAAACCATACCCATACATCATGATATTATAAAATGATTTGGCTTATTTATTATTTTTAGACAGTCATTGAATATAGAGTACTGACATGCTTTATTTCCAAGCTACTTGGACATGGTGTGTGTTTTTTACATCAATTCATGGTCACCAGAAGTTATTTTACATGGGAAACAATAACAAGTGCAATTGATAAATTGTGTTTGTGAGTGGAAACAACATTGCATAATTTTCTACTAATGAGACAGCTAGCATGTCATCACTGATAAAAGTCTAGAAATAAAAAAAAGTGGCAAAGTGTATTTTTTTTTATAACTCAAGCAGGATAATTGTCAGGACACAAGAAAAACTTGAATTTGCTTACAGTAAGTCCAAGGATGGCAGAGCCCTGTGTAAGTCTGATGGATTCAGCAGAAAGGTCAGTCAGGCAGCAAAAGCCAATTATTTTCTGGGATTGGGCCCATATTGATTTTTATACCTGAAGTTGTTTAGTGGGTGGTCCATGAATATCAACAGAATGTATTTCAATCTGGGCATAGCAAACATAGAAACAACACTATCAGACTACAACATCCACAGACATTTTTATAAAATGGAGGAATGAAGTGACTTCGATCCCAAAGGACCCATTAGAAAACAGTGTAAGGGAGACCATGTAACCAAGACATAGAGTTTCTCAGGCTACAGAGCCTCCTACACACTGTCGTGGGATGAGCTCCTTTTCTTTTGGGTTGCCTGATACATTTTAAGTAATAAAATATGTGTATAGCTATGGGAACAAACTTGTAAAAGAATCACCAAAGCATTCTACCCTATGAAATCATAATTAATTAAATTAATACAAAATAATTGACTTTGAAAGCAGACAAATTTCTTAGAAATTAGCTAAACTACCCAAACTTCCTCCCAGCTTCATTGAGACAAAAAACACTATGCCAATTTTCAAAATTTATTCATCTAATTATAGAGCAAGATCTAGAGCCAGTTCAGTACAGTTCTGCGGAATGGGTTGGTATACGCAGGAAAGTGTGCATGAAGATTGTCTGTGTGTGTTTGTGCATGTGTGCGTGAAAGAGAAAGAACATATGTGACATAAATAAATGGATTAATGCCTATAAATCTCATTTTTTAGTTGCCTAACTGCTCCAAGGGAGACCACATTCTACTGCTTCTTTAATAGCTTCCATTCATCTTGCTTATTATTGGAAAATAACCAAATAAAGTAAAATAACATAAAAAATAAATAATATAAAAGAAAATAAAAGGAAATCAGAAAATATATGTGAGATCAATATATTAATTAACAGATTTTATATCTCTAATTTTATGTAACCCTCAACGTGATCTTATCATAACTTTATAATCTCTGGAAAATCCTAGATAAGGTTGTGGCCTGATACAATTTTTTTCCCCATAAGGTGATGTGCTTAGAGGTTAAGAGAACAAACAGCATCATGGCAGACTGCCTGAGACTCTTCATCTTAAGAATCGTTGGATCATAGTTATCTAAAGTCTCTGTACCTCAGTCTATCCTTAAGCAAAATAGAGATATTAACATCTGTTTGGTACTGTTGATTTGAGGAATAGTACATGGAATAAAGTCAGTATTTTAAAATTATTAGCTATTATTTTAAAACTAAAGGCCCAGTGCATAAAAATTTGTGCATTTGGAGGGTCCTTCAGCCGAGCATGTGCCCTCTTGCAGTCTTGGACCCCTCAGGGGATGTCCACCTGCTTTCTTAGATTTTCTTTTCAAGAGATCAGGCCTAAGCTGCCAGTCAGACATCCCTTTGGCAGCCTGGGACCCTTCAGGGATGTCCACTTGCCAGCGGAGAGCAGGCCTAAGCTGCAGTAGGTCATCCTTAGTGCTGCTGAGGAGGCAGGAGAGGCTCCCGCCACCACCACTGTGCTGGCAGCCATCAGCCTAGCTTGTAGCTGAGAAGAGCTCCCCCTGTAGGAGCACACTGACCACCAGGGGCAGCTCCTGCATTGAGTGTCTGCTCCCTGGTGGTCAGTGTGTGTCATAGTGACCAGTCATTCTCAGTCGTTCTCCTGTTAGGGTTCATTTGCATATTACCCTTTTATGATAGGATAAAGGCCTGGTTTACAGGTGAGGGCCGGGTAGTTTGCCCTGAAGGGTGTCCTGGATCAGGGTGGAGGTCCAGCTGGGGTGCCTGGACATCCTGGGTGAGGGGTTGAGAGCTGTTTTCAGGCTGGCCATGTCCCCCGGCAACCCAAGCTCCCAGCCTCTCCTTTTTGTTCTGGGACTTATTTATCTTCTGTAATTGAAGCTTTGTGGACTTGAGTGGAGCCCAGGACTGGCCAGGGCAGGCAGGAAGCTTGGCTTCCTCTATCACTGAGGCTAACCCAAGCCTCCTGCTCACTCTAGCTCCATTGCTGCCACTATCTTAGTTGGATTAATTTGCATACTTGCTCCTGTTTGGCTGGTGGGCATGGCTGGTGGGCGTGACTTGTGCATAGCAGATGGCTGGTTAATTTGTATGTTTCTCTTTTATTATATAGGATTATTGTATAACTAAATGGAAATGGGAATTTTTATTTCCTTAAAAGTTTTACTTAAAACATGATAGATCATGTTTCTAAACTATGATTTATCTGTATAAGTTAACTAAACAGTAGCTACTATCAGACCAAAATATTTTTTTAAAGTTTGAAACAGAATGAAATCAACAATAAGAAAATATTCCTCCTTGTCTCTTGTATCTAAAAGTACAAATATTGGGAGAAATACTTAAAACAGATCCTAAAATTAAATTCAGTTATTCAACTACTTAATGCAGTTTTTAATGAACAAAAATTTAATTTCCCTTCTTGGTTATAAGCAAGGTTTTATAGAAATATTCTCTTTGGGCCAATATAGGTGATAATTTCAATAAGTATATCTTTATCCTAATTAATATTCAGAGATACTATCATGATTATTGTCATCTATTTAATGGCTCATTGAACTTAGTGTGCACACCAGTTTTCTCTCCCACATTTCCATAAAAAATAGATATAATAGAGTCTAGTAATAAAAATTAGAGAATGTACAGAAATGATGGCAGGCTAGCTTTGCATGGGCATGTTTTTAAATAATTTTGTAACTCAAATCTGTGATTCATATATTTTGTTTCACATTTTTATATTAAATATCCATACATTGAAACATTTGAAGAAAGTTTTCATACGTATTCCAAGCTCTAGGAATAAATAATTTAACCATATTTCAAGTAATTACATATTTTAGAAATTAGGAAAAAATATTCCTTTCTTAGCAAAGAAATATAGATATTAATGGGTTAAGCTAATTTTTAAATCGAACATAAATTTCCATAGTAAAATAAACTTTTAGAACATGTCTTTTTATTCATTATATCTGGGATTGACAAACTGGAGCTTGTGGGCCAAATCTGGGCCAATGCCAGTTTTTGTTAAAAAAAAAAAAAAAGGTTTAATTGGAACAGAAACACCAATTTCTTAACATTTTTAAAAATGACTTCTTCCATGCTATCATCAAAACAACCTGATGATTTCAAAAATGCTAAAAGTAATCAAAACAGCATCCCTAGAACATTTACAGGGAACGTTAACTCTGAATTTAAGTTCCTGAGATAATTTAAATATATAAATTAAACATTATTTCAGATGAATAAAAGCTAACTGAAACAAAATATAGTAGGTGACACTAATGTGACTTACAAAGATCTAAATGAAGAAAAAGAGGAATCGGGAATTATGCCAAGTGGTGTGGTTAGCCAAAACATTGATTTATTCTTCAAGAAAGAAAAAATGTCAAACAATATACTTAATAAAGGACTATCTCATTGTACATTATAAATTCTGCAATGAAGGGGAATTTTTAGCAATCTAAGTGTTCTTTCTCAAGCTCCTGTAGATGTGATATTTTGACAGGTCTTTAAGGTAGAAGATGATGTCAGAACTCCAGATACAATAAGTTAAATTAGAAAGCAGAGTTTCTAGCATTACAGTCAGTATCACTTAAGGAAGGAATGAGGTACAACATCATGGCTGGACTTTTAAAAATGGCTCCTGCAAAGAGAATGTGTGGTAGTTTGGGGAAGTGACCGGGGACCTCCACAACCACTCTGCTACCTACACCTGGAACCCTCTTAGCATAGAGAAAAAAAAGAGTGACAAAAAGTTTAGTGAACAAAATCCTGACAAACTACACTAGCATTTCAAAAAATTGATACAAAAGGAATATTTTAGACATCTTAAAAGAAAGACACAAATAATCCTTCAAAGTAAAGGCCATTCCATACCACCTTTTGTATCTCAGGAGAAGTTGTTTTAAAAACAAAAGCAAACAAATGAAGGGAAAAAAAATAGTATAAGGACTTGCTATCTTTCCATTTTCTGTGTTTGAAGAAATTTGAAAGGAAGAATTATGGTAATAACTCATGATTATTTATCATCAGGAACAAAAGGAATTTTATACACAAAAACATCCCCTGAGAAATATGCTAAAAGAAGGAAAAAATGAACTAAAATGAAACAACTGAAAAGGTAGGTCTGGGGTCTGAGAGTGAGTAGGTGCAGATAATATGACTTCATTTGCTTCATTCTGATAGACTTTCTTATGCAGGAGAGAAAGAAGTTTAATCGTGATATTCCTCTTCTAATGTATATGGGTTTCTGTGGTATGGGGGACAAGGCTGATTAAAGATAATGTGTGTGTACAACACAGAAGAGATTAGAGCATGAACAAACTGGATGTCAATTTCTACATACTATGTACTTTCTAGTATAATCTTAGACAATGTATTTTAGTTTTCTGACTTATAGTTTTTTTTCTTTCATCTCACTCTAGCACAACATAGAAAAATATGTTCTGATTATGTGATTGCAAATTTAGAAATAAATCAGATTTGAAATTATGAGGAAAAAGGTGCCTTTCATTTTAGTGTTAATTTATGAATTGAGGATAAAATTACTGTTTCAGAAATGGTTTATGTGGAAACTATTAGAGATAACCATGTTAAAATGCATTATTAGCAGTGTTTTGTAATTTTAATTCTTTCACCTAAAATTATTTTATCTTTAAATGTATATGATTTTGTCTGAAACATTCTGTGTCTTACTATTTTGAAGGAAATTTAATAAATCAATTTAATCAAAGGTGAATTGTCTAAATTCATAAATATTAAATACCAATTACTGTAACAAATGAATTATTAAAATGATGAGTCTGCTATTAACTTGATACATAATGATATTTTTAAAAATCAGGAAGTTGAAATTTTATGGTTCTAAACTTTCCACAGAAATTTTAAAGGTTTAAAGTTCAACCCTAAGGCAATCAGTAAAGGTAATATCTAAAAGACATGCTTTCCTAGTTCCTGGTCATTTATCTGCTAATTCATTTTGAGTTCTCTTACTTGATGAGGTTTTAAGAAGATCGTGGTTTCAGTGGTTGGCATCCATAGAATCTTCTGGTAACCTTATGTTAAGTGGAAGGTGTTATGTTAAAGAACTGACAAAGAAGAGCTGATTGGAAGAATTTAGGAGCAATAGGCAAGAGCTGTTATTATTAGCATAGAGTGTGGCCAAAGGCTTGTGGTTTGATGGACAGACATATTATAAAGAAGCACAAATTTGTCTTGTTCTTCTAGTGTTCCCAGACTTGCAGACGTTTTTGTCCACAGCCACAGAACAACCCAATCTCACTCATTACCTGCCTTATGTATATTACTATTCATTCACATTTTTCAAGTTAATATTTGTTTGCAACTAAATCTTCAGAATTTTATTTAAAATTATTTTTAGCAAAATGATTGTTAATGTTAGCTTATTTTAAAAATGAAATAGGTAGACGTAGAAATGATGACCACTTTAACAAATCTAGAAAAAATAAAATATAAAATGTTTGAGATTAAAATGTACAATTTGCCTTTGCAGGTAAAATTGACTCATCTTCCTACTGAGATAATGACACATATTATTTTTGAATAGCTCAGGATTCACATTCCTGGAAATATTTTTATAGGAGACACCTGAATAAGGCTGAAAAACAGATTTCTATAAACCACAATTTCATGTCTAGTTTCTTATACTAAAAATTTTATGCTTTTATGAATCTCGCATAAGACAACTTTTACATACATGTAGTAGTCTGGTGAGATAATGATGTAGCTATGGACAATGATGTTTTCAGGTAATATTTGAATGCCTTAAAAACAAATTTTTCATTATTATGGTATTTCTATATATAGATATACATATATTTCTGCTGTACATTAATACTAAGTTTCACTTGAATTTATTTGACTAGAATAATGAATGCCTAAGTTTTCTACTTCTGGTTAATTGGTCTAGCACACAGTTGCTGTGATCCAGAAAAATTTGGGATGAATTATTTTTTGAAGAGGAAGCTTTAATGTAATTTCATTGAGGGGTGTTGCATTTCAAAAGTGGATACTATTACAAAATTGCTTCTGTTTCTGTATGATCAGAGAGCTAAACTGCAGAGAATATCTTAAAGTTTTTGGTCTAAGTTTGTGATATCATTATGCTTAACAAAGAAGATGTCCCTGAGGCACCCAGAGATAGAGACGAATTGATCAGACTGTCAAACCTCAGAAGGAAGGCAGGGGAGGGTGGGGGTAAGGGGGAGAGATCCACTAAAGGACTTGTATGCATGCATAAAAGCCTAACCAATGGCCACAGACACCATGGAGGTGAGGGCATGAGTGGGGGAGTGGGGGGCCATGGGGCCATAAGGACGCATAGGTAATACTTTAATCAATAAAGAAAAAATAGTGATAAAAAACAAAAGCAATAATGCCACACCTGAGGTGTTTACCAGGAGCTCTTCATGCTGAATATATTTTCTAAATTTTAATGTCCCTGCACTTCGATCTTGGAAGAAGGCAAACAGCTTTTATGCTGATTCACTGGGGTATGGAGAAACAGCAGTGAATCCAGCTGACAATATTTCTATAAAATATAGTCACATTTAACTTAATTAATATTTGATATAAGATTTTACATAGGTGTTTTCCATCAGTATACTGTATTCACCAGACTGCCTTGAGTCAGGTGCTTTATTGGAGATGGCCTGAGTTTATTGAAGAACTGTGATACTTAGGGACCCTAATAGTTACTCTTAATTGATTTCTACATATTAGAATAGTAATTGTTGGATTATATTATATTAATCAATCAAACTCATCTTTTACAGGTAAACAAAATATTTTAAGAAATTTCTAAAAAATGAATCCACTGCTTAGATTAATATTAAGATTATCGTTAAAGTGATCAAGAAAATGGCAGAACCAAAATTATTGCAAGTAGATATATTACGCTCAGTAAAAGAAAAAGAAAGGATAAACTTACCTGGTACAAAATTAACCAATTAGTTTACTTTTCACATAAATTCATCACATAATGAATTTGTGTGAAATGCAGAACTGGATCAATTGTCATCAGGAATTAGCCTTACCTAAACTTTATTGTCCCTTGAAATAATGGGTAAAGATGCTATAGAAATTCCTTCATAAACAAGAATTTTAAAACATTGAAAGCATGAAAGCCAGATTTCCACTATCCTTTCTTTCTCTCAAAGCAGCAGCGACAGCAGCATTTAGTCCTCATTCCACTTAACCTCCTACTGGTGACAGTTTCCAGTCTTTGCTTGTTTTTCATGATCTCGAAAGTTTAAGGAAATGCTCATCAAGTAATTCATGATTAGACTGGAGTGATGTTTTCTTGTGGGGAAAAAAAAACATAGGAAAATTTTCTTTTAAATCACATCACATCAGAGAGTATGTGATACTGACATGATTAAATATTCATAACATTTTATATTATCTCAAGATCATAATATTATTGAAGTTGTGCGAATACAAAAGTTAATTTGCTATGTGCTTATTTTTTCAGTTTGAGATATGTTTGGTATTGAATATAGAATTACATTGTTTAATCCCTATAAGTCCAATTTGTGAATCACAATTCAGTCATTTAATAATTATTTTAAATGTATAATATATCTAATATGCCATAATATGTGTGTGTATCTATACTAAGAAAATTACGAATTTTTCAAGCATCCTAGAATGAAGAATATGAAGTATATTACTGGGTAAGAGTTTGAATTTTTTCCATATCTCTATTCTACTTCCATTTCTGATAACTAAATTATTGTCAGTGCTAATATACTACAAATTTTTATATAAACTTAATTCTTGTAATAACATCAAATTTTCAATACAGTCACTGATTTCATTCAGTGTCCCCTCTTATTCTTTACCTCACCACAAAAACTGAAAAAAAAATAGCATTTTTTGCCTTCTTTTTTCTGTTTCGTCTCTAGTTATTCTGTAAATAGACAGTGAAATGAGCAGTGAATTAGCCAAAATGTTAATTTACAGTAGAAAAAGAAAAATGTTTTTCTGATCATTCATAATTTGGCATTTGAAAAGGAAAATATATCAAAGCAAACATTTTATCTCTTTTAATTTGTAATTGATACCATGGTAAACTTTATGTTTTTTAGGATGACTAGCTTTTTTCTCCCACCCCATAAATTTGAAAACATTTTGACTTATTATTTGTGCAATTATTGACTGGAATTTTACTGCTTCCTTTCATTGCATTTGCATTCTAGAGTATGAAGGACTTGTAATGACATATAAATTTCTGAATATACAATTGATATCTTTCTGAATTAGAGTAAATTTTAGGATTTATAAGTCTTTATCTCTTTATTTGTAAAATTAGAGTAGTGCTATCCTATACCTTTTATGAGTTTTTTAAAGAAATTAAATGAAAAGTGTAGGCGACAAAGCTTCATTAATAATAAAGCAATATACAAATATGGCTGCCTGCCTGCCTTGCTAAATAAGTAAATTCAAATATATGAAATGGCTGACTGGCTGACTGAATGAACTAATAAGTGAATGAGTCTATGTAATGGTTATGCCTCACAGTCATATGAAATGCTTGCCACCTTGGGACACCGAGATCTACAAAGTTGGCATAGACTGATTCTGTCTGATGTCAAAATGGAGGCACAGAACTTTCATCTTTTCTAGATTTTCACTCTTCCCTTTGATCTATAGTTCTCACGTATAAAATTAAAATTTATCTGTGGTCTATTGAGCCTCTGTCATTTCAGTGTGATTAAAAGCCATGAAAACCTCAACAACCTTTTCTTGCATTGTTACTAACCCCTAGAGTTAGGTAGATTTAGCATTTCTCTCTCACTTTTAGTGAAATTGTGTAAGATTTATGAGATTTCAGTTTGCAAGTATAGTATTTCATTGGTCCACTTAACAATTTCAAGTGTTATCAATTCCTTTTTTCTCTTCTCCACCTAATAGCATATCATCTCTGGCTATTAATCAAGGTGCTTTAAAATAGAATCTTCCAATCCCTTGATTCTCAAAGCTTCTCTTCTGATAAGTCTGGCAATACTGAGATTTCTCTTCTGAAAAAACATATATTGATACTTATATAATTATCTCTGATTTATGAAACTTTATTTCTTGGAATTACCTTAGTTTCAACTTAAACCAGATAGGAAGTTCTGCTCATTGAAAACCAAAGACAGTCTTCTAATACTAGCTCGGTGAATACAGGATTTGTCTGAATGTTGTCTGTGGCTGTTACATTTCTTCTTCATGAAAAGTACACTTATTTTCAGGCCCAATTACATAATGCACAGACAGCTTATTACTTACAGCACTATTGCATTGAAGTGAATTTGGTGCTTTTATAGATATTGCTTCTTCATTTATTAAGATCATGAGTAACTTGAAAATGCTTTCACATATTTCAGATTGTTTTATTTACCTTTGGAATATAATTTACTCCCTGGCAGTATCTAATATTTCAACATCTGGCAGAATATCATAGGTATTACAATATTCTCTGCACCAAGGAAATGATTAGTTGTATCATCTTTGAAAGAAGCTTCACTTAAAATGACTGTTTCACTCTAAAGACAGTTTTTCTGAGTAAGCATAATGGATCTAAGTATGCCCTTTTTATATTTGTGGATTGCTCTAGTTGAGTTTATGGGTGGCAAATATGCAATGTGCTCAAAATCAGAATGAAATTTGGTATATTTTATTATTCTTTTGTTGTGGATCAATCCTTACTTTACACATTATATTTTCTTATTGATTTTAGGAACAGAATTAATTGGCTTACTTTGAAATACCAATTGTAGCATTCTAAACTTTACTCCTGTTGAGACAATCTTTTAAACTCAATAAAGCAAATAAACATTTTTTCCTGACTTCTCTCTCTCTCTCTCTCTCTCTCTCTCTCTCTCTCTCTCTCTCTCTCTCTCTCTCTCTCTCTCTCCTTCTCTCTCTCTCTCATTATTAATAGACTAGGAGCCTGGTGCAGAACATATTGTGCAGTCAGGAGGGGGGGTCCCTCAGCCTGGCCTGTGCCTTCTCACAGCTGGGACCCCACCTACCCCATGGCTCACCACCCACCCCACCTGCACCACCCACCTCATCACCTACACTGCTCCTGCCTCTGTGGACGCCGACCTCCATCTTGGCTGAGTTAATTTGCATACAGCTGTTCTGATTGGCTGGTGGGTATGGCTTGGTTGGTGGGTGTGGTTTAGGCATCCCAGAGAAACGGTCAATTTCAATATTACGCTTTTATTAGAGTAGATGGCCATAAGGAAAATACAGAAAATACTTGCTTTATAATTTGATTTCTAATAAAGTTAACATTTTGCAGGAATTTTGTTATAATTTAGATATTGGATATGACACAAAATAATTTACTGATACAGCTTCTATCATAGATACTTTTGTAGTCATTTTTGTTTTGAGCATTGCTTCAAACATCTTGACACAGTCTGCATAACTGTATCTCAGTTTTTCATGAATCCTGGAGCAGAATCTAGCACATTTTGGTATGCATACATATAAGCATAATCAATGGACACAAGACACTGGGGGGTAGGGGAGGAGGGGGGAAGGTCAAGGGGAAAAATGGAGACTTATTTAACACTCTTTGTAATACCCCAACGTATGCGGGCATTTTCCCGCCAAATCGTGTCATAATGGGGAGAAAGAAATCCAATAATGGTCTGACTTTGCAAAGTCTATTTGAGTTATCTTCATTGTTGTTGAAATGCCAGGCCCTCCATATTTGACGGCTGTCTCTACTCATCGTTTTTGGAAAAAACTCGTCTCCCGTGCTTTGGTATAAAAAGCGATATGACGAGTTTACTCGTTTCTCGCAAACGATGTGATACTTTAAGCAATAAAACAAAATTTTAAAAAATACCTCCTCTGGGTAGCTGGGTAGCACTGTGTAGGTGTTAAAACCACTACCGAATGAGATAAATACTCTATGCTGAATTTATGAAGGAAAATGGTATTTAAATTAAGAAAAAGACAAAGGGTTTCTTTGAGCAGGACTATAACGTGAGTTGTAGGCATATACTATATTGTTACAGGACTTATCATTTTCATTCAGCTTCCTAGCTTTTACAATTTCATATTAACAGAAATAAAGACTCAGCAATTGCAAGTATACTCAGCTTCTTCCATGTCTGTGCAGTGGGAACTATTCCTGTTTATAAAAAATGTATTGTTCCAGTTCATGAGTGCAGGAAAGGGTTGATTTACAAATATATGAATTACAAATAGTCACAGCAATCCTCTTCTCTCCCCTTGCCACCCCAACACGTCTCTCTCTTTACCAAAACTCCAAATGTTGCCTCTGTGGGAGCAATTAAGATACCAAAAAACATAACAAAACTCAATGAAAACTTGAAGTTTTAAAACTCTGTGAATTTAGATTGGGAAAGTTAAGAATGTTTGAAATCAGGTAAAACTTAGGTATTGAATCTTGACTAAGGGCTCACTTGGTTGGCTGGTTAAGATACTCCCTAAATCATATTTCACAAGACTTTTCACTTTGATTCTTCACTCTACTTTCTAATAAGTAAACACACACGTCAGGAAGCTAGAGGAGAGTTTTCTCTTGGCGTTTGTTTCTAGATGTTTGTTTTCAGACAAAGAGCTGCCTTGCTTTCTGCTTCCTATAAAAGTGATGGTTACTTAAGCTCAAATTTCCTCCAGTTGTGGCACAAAACCCACTCTACGCCTCATATCTATCTGTGTGATTGCTCAGCCATCCTCTGGGACTTGGGGAAAGGGTAACCAGTGCAATTCTGCTGATGCTCATGATTGCTGTGCTCCGAGCAATAAACTGTCTTCTTGATCCATTAGGTCTCATTGTCTACTTTCAACACTTACAGGGTAGTAGATGGCTTGTGCCTTGCCATCCTCTGTGATTTTGGGGTTGTTTCCTAACAATAAATACAACAAGAATCTTTTTGGTAGGAGTATTGACCTATCAGTTCTTCTGAAATTACATAAAACTATTTCCATCTTATTTGTTTACTTAATTGTTTACTTTCCTGTCCAGAGTGGAAATTTTAGAATTTATATAGAGAAAGCCAGCTGGGACTCTGATATTTTATTTTACTTTTGATATCACAAAATAGAAATTAGGATAGCATGAGGACACTGCAGATACAAAAAAAAAAAAAAAAAACACCACAAAAAAACAAAACAGTGGATAAGCACTGACTTGGGGTGTGTCTGGTCATTTCTTCTCCTTCCATGGAAACCTTTCTCCTATTTCATAGTGTCATGTTTTATCTTTATGTTTAATGCATATAAAATATTCTACCTCAAATAATGTGATCCAGAAGGTTTGAACTAAATTATCTGATAAAAAAAACTAGTAATTAAAAATAGATGACAGACACTTAGGGTGTTTCTATATCTTGACTATTGTGAATAATGCTGCAGTGAACATGGAATATGTGAGTTCAATATCCTATTTTCATTTCTTGTACATATACATATACCTGTAAGTGGGATTAATGGGTCATATGGCAGCAGATGATCAAGAGTGGAAACTTCCAGTTAGAAGATGAATAATATTGGGGAGTCTAATGTACAGCATTGCGATTATAGTTAACAGTACTATATTATACACTTAAAGTTGCTAACAGTAAATCTTAAATGTTCTCACCTCAAAACAGAACATAGTAATTAAGTGATATAATGAAGGTGTTAGCTAATCCCACTGTGGAATTCACATTGTAAAACATAAGTATTGAACACCTTGTACATCTTAAATTTATATAATATTGTATGTCAATATGTGCATCAATACAGATAAAAACAAATAGCTGGTGGAATTAGGTAGTAACTTGTATGTTTTAGAAGATTCTGTTTATTTTGTCAAAATAAAGATCATGACAAGGGTTTGAGTAATCTAATTTTGGAATGCATAAAGTGGGAAATAGAAGGAGGCTTAACATAAACCTTTCAGTGCTTTATATTAATACATTACCTAACTCACAAATAGATGTTGATATTCTATAAATGAAATCATTTTTTTCTATGAATGAACACTGGACATTTCTGTATTTTTAGAGAAACCAATATACCTGCTGACATTAAGGGGTTATACTATATGAATAATAGCATACATCAAGAGCATGAAAAGAAAGATATTTAAGCTATAGTAATGTTTCATATACTAACAAGTAGAAAAATAACTCTCCTAATATCTAATCTAATAAAAGAGTAATATGCAAATTAGTGTCACTCTGCTATACCTAAGACATGCTCACCATCCAATCAGAGTGACTATATGCAAATTAACCCAGCCAAGATGCCAGCTGGCAGCCCAAGAGCTGGAACAAGCAGGAAGCTTACCCCAGCAATGGAGAAAGCTAAGGTTCCTGTCTGCATTGGCCACTGTGGCCTCCGCTCAAGGCAATACAGTTTCAATTTTAGAAGATAAATAAACCCCAGATACCTGCTTCCAGCAAGCCTCGCTGGAAGCTTGGGTAGCTGGGGGCCTTGGCCAGACTGAAAACCGCCATCAACCCCTCACTCAGGCTGGCCAGGCATCCCAGCAGGGACCCCGTCCCTGAAGCTAATGTGGCCAGCCTGAAAACAGCCCTTAGCCCCTTATCCAGGCTGGCCAGGCACCCCAGTGGGTCCCCCACCCTGATCCAGGACACTCTTCAGGGCAAACCAGCCAGCCCCCACCCATGCACCAGGCTTCTATCCTATATAATAAAAGGGTAATATGCAAATTGACCCTGACAGCAGAACCACTGGGAATTACTGGTCACTATGACACACACTGACCACCAGGGGGCAGACGCTCAATGCAGGAGCTGCCCCTGCTGGTCAGTGCACTCCCACAGGGGGAGCTCTGCTCAGCCACAAGCCAGGCTGACAGCTGCCAGTACAGTGTTGGTGGTGGGAGCCTCTTCAGCCTCCTCAGCAGCACTAAGGATGTTCTACTGCAGCTTAGGCCTGCTCCCTGCTGGCAAGTGGACATACCCCGAGGGCTCCCAGGCTGCCAAAGGGATGTCTGACTGCCAGCTTAGGCCTAATCACCTGGGGAGCAGGCCTAAGCCAGCAGATGGACATCCCCCAAGGGGTCCCAGACTGCGAGAGGGTACAGGCTGGGCTGAGGGACCCCCTCCCCTGGAGTGCACAAATTTTTGTATACCAGGCCTCTAGTCCTATATAATAAAAGGCTAACATGCAAATTAACTGAACAGTGGAACAACCAATCATTATGATGTGCACTAACCACTAAGAGGCAGATGTTCAATGCAGAATCTGCCACCTGGTGGTCAGTGCGTTCTCACAGAGGGAGTGCCACTCAGCCAGAAGCCAGGCTCACGGCTGCAGGATGCAGCAGCATTGGCAGGAGCCTCTCCTGCCTCTTCGGCAACACTAATGATGTCCAACATGCCCAACTGTCCAACTGATGACTTAGGCCATATATGTGTGTGTGTGTGTATACCATAGACACCATAGACAGGCAATGGTCCTATATACACACACACACATACACACACATACTATATGTATACTATATATAATAGTAAGTGTACATATTTAAACACTAGAGGCCCGGTGCATAAAATTTGTGCACAGTAGGATTCCTAGCCATGGCCAGAATCAGGGCTGATGAGGTCCTTCCTTCCCCCTGCTGCAGGCTGCCCTTCCTTCATTTCATGGTGGCCCCTGGTGTTCAGCTCATGTCATAGTGAGCGAACAAGCTCCCAAGGGGACAATTTGCATATTACCCTTTTGTATATTTATAATATTCAAATATATGTATATTCAACAAACATTCAAACACACACATATATATGTTATTGAATATTATAATGATATATATTAAATATATGTACATATATGTGGTGTCTACTTACAGTCATTATTGCCGATAATACAACATGTATCTTTTCTCAGATTTTTAATGTTTCGTAGCTACTACTAAACATTCTCCCAAAATGATATAGAATTCCACTCCCAACTGCAGTATTTTCTTTTGAATTTTTAGGCACTCTAGTATTTATCTACAAATTCTGTATAGAAAGTAGTAAACTGGAATAGAAATATAAAGTATTTATGGAATCAAGCATAATGTCCACAAGCAAGTGGCATACAATAAGAGACTAACACCAAGTTTTCTTTTACAATTTTTAAATGGCACCCTGGAAATCATGGGACAATATGTTATTCTCAATACTAAGTGATCAGAGTTTAAATGGTATATTTTCAACATATAAACATTTTCAGGACATAACACTAGAATGTATTTCATTCCCCCACCCACACAAACACAATCTGTACCTTGATCTGGATGTGACACCCCACACACATCACCTCCTATGTGAATGCACTCACCGCCGTCCTTGGGTTGACCCCACGTCTATGGATGTCTCCCTGAACTTACACAGCAATGATCCTGAACATCAGGCCACATTCTCTTTTGGCTTCTCACTTCAGACTGCCCTGCTCTGGGGCACATGTCTCACCTTCACTCCAGAATACAGATGCCTCTCAGAGTCTTTCCTGTTTTATTCTGGCCTGCATCCTCCCTACCCTCAAACTCTTGATTTTTTAACTATGAAATATAAATTGAAAGCAGAATTTTATCATCAGTTCTCCCTTCTCTTTTTTGCTCTATATCCTTATTTTTTCTTCCCCCGCTTTCTTTTTACTTCTCTTCATTTTTTGAACAATTACAACCAAATGCCTTTAGAAAGCCCTAGTTGAAAGATACAGACATCTGTTTACTAGAGTGGAGGCCTGTGATGCTGTGGCCCAGAGCAGGGAGCAAGCCTCAAGCAGAATGAGAGAATGCCTATGCGGGGGATCATAGCCTGTTCAAGTTGGGGAGAATAAACACAAGAGTAGGGTAGTGGGGATGCAGGCCACAAAATGGATTCAATCCAAACAGGATAAAGTGTGCTCTCCTCTACAGGGTGGTTCAAACTTTTGATAATTGCATAAAATAGGAAAGCAGAATACTTAATCTTTTTTAGTACTACATTATCATGACTCCAATTAGTGCACACAGCATCTAAATATTTATGTGAAACACCTCATTATAAAAGAAATATGATAAACATATTATATTTTATACTTGGTTGTTTACTTATAAAAATCACAAATAATTTATATTTAACAATGGAATAAAAATTAAACTCTTCCCAGCACTAGCCTGCACTGAAGTAGCTTATTCTGTAATGTATTCTAAAAATCAAAGTGATTTTCACCCAAATTATCATACTTTCTATTCTAATTAAAATAGTCAAGTAATTATAAAATATTTCCATTGTGTTTAAACATTCAGAGATTCCCTCGCTTTGCATTTACACATTCACAGTACAGTGGATACATTTGAAAATTTCTCTAACATTTTATAGAAACCATAAACAGTAACATGAAATCACAAACATAGAATCTTCAAAGACTAAAGTTTTATAAAACTCAAATTCTTGGAAAGCAGTGTAAACTTCACAGTGTCTTTCAAATGCCTGTCTTTATTTTTATTTCCATTGAAAATGAAAATAAAAACACAAATATAAAAGGACAAGACAACATATTCTCTATTTAGTGAGCTTAGTGACTTTTCTATTCAAATTTAAATGTTTTCTAATATCTTTTGTATTGTTGCACATGAACTAAATTGCAGCCAGAAAAAGAGAATACTCAGTAAAGAATTGCAAGATAAATTAGCAAAATTTATCACTATGGAAATAAAAAGTGTGAATTTGCCATTTTCCAAAAGAAAAAAAAATGTAAGGTTTAACTAAGAGATCTAAAACATTATTAAAGAAACTATGGAATCTCTGAATGCAAGGTAAACACCATTGAAATGTCTATGTTTGCTTTTTTAACAATTGTAATAAAGATAACTTTTGATCCCCAATGACATGCTACTCTAAATACTAGTTCCTCACTATGTTTCCATGTGCCCATGTGTAGTTGCTTGTTTAAATGCATGCATAGTGTGAAAGAAAGCACCTTCATAGCACTCTTCACATTTTGCATATAATGCATTGTAAGGAGGAATGATATGGCTGTTGTGATAAAAATAAATGTCCTCATGAAGACACAATCTTTTAGATAAAGACAATAGATAATTTTCTAGAAGTCACAAGATATAGTATCTTCATAAAATAATTTTACATATATTTTATATACACTTGCAAACTTTTACTAATGTATATTCTCAATGAGCATAAAAACATTATGCATTTGATCTATTCCCTGTATGACTAAAATATCAAACAAATTGAGGGGGGAAAAACAAAGAAGTGACTGGAAAATTGTGGCCAGAGACAATGCATTTTTTAGTAAGGTGGATCCAGGTTTGAACTTCTGCTAGCATTCTGACACTAATTTTCTCTCTCTCTCTCTCTCTCTCTCTCTCTCTCTCTCTCTCTCTCTCTCTCTCTCTCTCTCTCTCTGGTGATTCCCTTAAGAGGAAAAGGAAGGAAGGAGAAAGAAGAGAGCAACAGGGAAAAGGAGAAATGGCAGTTTCATTGGGACAAATTTGTGAAGATTTTACTGCCTTCCTGCAAGTCCAAGGGCATGCTTTTTAAAGGGCCTACCCTAGGGAATGAGTGAGCAAAGTGTCCTGATGAGAATTTATCTGCGGGGTCTTAGAAAGGTCAAAACTAGCATGATACTTTTGATGACAGTCTTGAAATGCAGGTTAAAGTTGTAGACAAATAATAATGAGAAAAACCTTAGGTCTTCAATTGCAAGACCACGAAAAAGACAAGTGACAACTAAATAGTGGGCATTTGATTTAAAAAATAAAAATAAAAATCTTTCTACCAAGGAATTCTGAGTATCCATGCATTGTCTATTATATTATACCAGGGACCTGGTGCACAAATTTGTGCATGAGGAGGTGGGCTGGCAGGCCCAGATCTAGTTCAGTAGATGTGTTGAGGTACCGGCAAGCAAAGACCACAAACAGAGCACCCCAAAACAACCTGAATACCAGAGGTGGAAATAGAGCTCTACTTCACTGTCCGCACTCGGGCTGCCTCACTCTACCTGAAGCAGAGTTGCTGACAGACAGAATGGCTGTCTTTCCTACCTCAGCTGCACATTTTTGGGGCTCCGCCCCCAAGTATGACAGATAGCTGACTTCAGCCAATGGTGGCACATCGCCATAGGAGCGTTAGCCAATCAGTGGTTAGGAGCCCAGAAAGGCATGAGGCTGAGCTAGAAGTAGATGACTGGGGTGGAAGAAGAAGTGTAGCAGTGCGGTGGCAGAGATAGGATGACAATGGCGCTTACTTTACATCTTTGCAGTTAGGCTGCTGCCTTGCCCATTTTGCCCCTCTGAGCTGCTACTCTGTCTTAATAAGTGTCAGGATCGCTCTCCTTCTTCAGGCTTCCTAGACCCAGATTCTCTGGTGCCAGAGCCTTAGTGGGGAGTGTGTGTGGGGCGGGGGAGGACCAGCTTGGGGAGGGATGGTGGGAGTTTGACAGTGGAAGCACACTGACCACCAGGGGGCAGCTCTTGCATTAAAGGTCTGTCCCGGTGGTCAGTGCATGTCATAGAGACCAGTTATTCCAATTGTTTTGGTTGTTTAGTTGTAAGGGTCGCATAGGCTAGTGGCCTGGTGCACGGATTTGTGCACGTTGAAAGAAGATTAATTAGAAGAAATATTTTAATATCGCTATTCATCTTTTCTCTATAATAGAAGTGTCAGAAAGAAAATTAGTAAAATGTATATGAAAATAATATGTAAATAATTTATAAATTGATTAATAAATAAACAATAACAATATGATGTAACAACAACAAAACATGATATAAAAACAACATTGATAAAAACAATGACAGATAAATTAAAATTATTCTAATGTCTCCCTATGCACCACATTAAGAGCAAAAACACTTTCAGAGTGCTTAACTAATTTCCCTTGTGATGAAGTATTTACAACTTTAACTTTAATGTCACACGCTCTTTGAACTTGAGAGAAAGTAACATATAACTGACCATGTGCAAAAATGAGTTCAGGTAATAATATTCTTACTCTGTTTAGAGTTTGTCCTTGTGATTTATTAACAATCATCGCAAATGCTGGTATCATGGGAAACTGTCTTTGAATTAATTTAAATGGGAGGCCAGTGTTAGATGGGGATAAATCAATTCTTGGAATCAAAACAACCTCTCCTTCCCCAGATCCTTTTAATACTTCAGCTTCAGTTATGTTAGGTTGCAATATTTTGATAATAAATCTAGTACCATTACAAAGACCCCATTTACTATTAAGATTTCTCAGTAGCATGATGATTGCAACTACTTTCAATTTTAATTTATGACACAGCATTTTTGAAGGAGTAATACTATTAAGAAATTCAATGAGAAAAATTTCCTTTTTGGCATCATCCATTGAATCGATAGAATTATCACTCAAATAGGTGTGAAAATCTCCATTGAGTATATTAAGGATGTCAACAAAAATAACCAAATTCACAATTAACAATGACAGATCAAAACACATGCATGTGACTGGCACCCATGAGAGCCTTAGATGTATCACAAAAGCATAAGTCAACATTTATTTTGAAATTGCCAGTGTGTGTCATATCTACCGGCTGGTCAGTAAGTCGGACAGTAGGATGGACATATGGTTGGTCACTTAGATATACATATATTAGAGGCCTGGTGCACAAAATTCGTGCATGGAGTGAGAGTGGGGGGTGGTGGTAGTGTCCCTCAGACCAACTTGCACCCTTTCCAATCAGGGATCCCTTTCATAATCCAGGACTGCTGGCTCCCAACCTCTCACCTGCCAATTGCCCCTAACCACTCCCCTGCCAGCCTGATAAACGCCTAACTGCTCCTGTGCTGGCCTGATTGCCCCTAACTGCCTTCCCCATGCCAGGATGGTCTCCCCCACAACTGTCCTCCCCTGCAGGCCTGGGTCCATCCCAACTGCCCTCACCTACAGGCCTGGATCACCCCCAACTGTCCTCCCCTGCAGGCCTGGATCCCCACCAACTATCCTCCCCTTCAGTCCTGGATACCCCCAACTGCCCTCCCCTGCAGGCCTGGGCCCCTCACAACTGCTTTCCACTGCAGGCCTGGGTCCTCCCACCCCGCAACTGCCCTCCCCTGCAGGCCTGGGTCCATCTCAACTTCCCTCACCTACAGGCCTGGGTCCACCCCAACCATCCTCCCCTGTAGGCCTGGATCCCCACCAACAGCCCTCCTCTGCCAGCCTGGTCACCTCCACTGTCTATCCTGGGCAACCTGGTCCCCCCAACTATCCTCCTCTTCAGGCCTAGATACACCCAACTTCCCTGCCCCACAGGCCAGGTCCCAGTACACCTCCTTCCCCAGAGACTGTAGCAGCACCAGCTGATGCCCAGCTCACAGCCACTGTGGTGAGGGGCCGGTCCCTGCGACCCTCCTTCCCCAGTGGTTGGAGCCAATGGGGATGACAGCCATGGGGGGGGCAGTCCCTGCAACCTTCCTTCCCCAGCGGCTGGAGCTGATGCGGGAATCACAGATGTTGGGGGGGTGGCAGTCCCTGAGAGCTTCCTTCCCCAGTGAATGGAGCCCACGCTGGGCTCACAACCGCTGTGGTGCAGGGCTGGGTCCCCGCCAATGAGGGCTTACAGCTGCTGGGGTGCAGGCCGGCAGGCCCCACAGGTCGGGTCCCCGCTTGCCTTGGACCCGCCACCACTGCTTGTGAAGCACCCGCCACCAACCACCCGCCCAATCGGCTGCCTGAGGCTTCCCATGTCTCACCTTCTGCTACTCTCTCCCTGGCTGTCGGCCACCATCTTGGCTGGTTTAATTTGCATACAGCCCCTCTGATTGGCTGGTGGGCGTGGCTTAGGAATCCTGGGGAAATGGTTAATTTCAATATTACGCCTTTATTAGAATATATATATATATATATATATATATATATATATATATATATATTTTAGAGACCCCGGTGCACAAAATCCATGCACGGAGTGGGAGTGGGGGGTGGGGGTGGTGTCCCTCAGCCCAACCTTCACCCTTTCCAATCCGGGACCCCTTGAGGGATGTCCGACTGCCCATTTAGGCCCAATCTCACTGGTGGGATGAGGCCTAAACAGGCAGTCAGACACCCTTTTCACAAGACAGGACTGCTGGCTCCCGACCTCCCACCTGCCAATTGCCCTGAACCACTCCCCTGCCAGCCTGATCAATGCCTAACTGCTCCTGTGCTGGCCTGATTGCTCTTAACTGCCCTCCTCCTGCCAGGATGGTCCCTGCCAACTGTCCTCCCTTGCTGGCCATCTCGTGGCAGCCATCTTTGACCACATGAGGGCAGCCATCTTGTGATGGTCAATTTGCATATTACTCTTTTATTAGATAGGATATATATATATATATATATATGCACAAATTTAGTGCACTGGGCCACTAGTATGTGTGTGTATATATATATATATATACACACACATACTAGTGGCCCAGTGCACTAAATTTGTGCATGGGAGGTATCCCTCAGCCCGGCCTGCACCCTCTCCAGTCTGGGACATCCCCCTTGCAATCTAGGAACTCTGGCTCCTAACCACTCACCAGCCTGCCTGCCAGATCACCCTTAACCACTCTGCCTGCCAGGCTTCTTGCCCCCAACTGCCCTTCCCTCCTGGCCTGATCACCAGTTATCGCCTCTGCCTTGGCCCCGCTGCCACCATGGCTTTGTCCAGAAGGGCATCCAGAAGTTCTCCCAGTCTAATAAGCATATTACCCTTTTATTAGTATAGATAGAGGCCTGGTACACAGGTGGAGGCCGGCTGGTCTACCCTGAAGGGGGTTCTGGATCAGAGTGGCGGTCCCCTTGGGGATGGGGTCAGCCTAGGCAAGGGTCTTGGGGCAGTTTGTAGCCCAATCATGTCCCCATCAGTGTGGGGGTCCCCACCTGGGGGCATGGCCAGCCTGGGTGAGGGGCTGAGGGCAGTTGCAGGCTGACCACATCCCCAGCTTTGTCCAGAAGGATGTCCAGAAGGTCTCCAGAAGGTCTCCTGGTCTAATTAGCATATTACTCTTTTATTAATATAGATAGATTCTTCATGATATGTTTCAAATGCAATTTTTCTTTATGTTTTTGATAAATGTAAGGATACAGGGGCATTGACTAATTGAGTTTGAATTAATTATACTACAAGATAATGGTTGGCTCATAAGAATAATGTGAACTCTTCATGGTTGCACGAAGACAGTTGACCTTGCTAAGGAGCCCAGGTTTTTCCATATCTTTAGGGGTTTTGACAATCTGCACAATAAAGCATCTTTGTTGTCATTGATGTAAATTACTTTTATTATTAATGAGTTTAAGCAACTTTTTTGTTTTTAAAGAACATTTGTATGTTTTCTGTAAACTGTATTTTCATTTCTCTTGCCCATTCTTCAGTTGGGTTTAGGGGTGTTTTTTCCTACATTTCTTCCACTTTGCATGTCAGGGAGATATATTAGTTTTAAGAACTGCCATAAGAAAATACCACAAACTGGTGGCTTAAATAATGGAATTTATATATATATATTCTGGAGGCAAGAAGTACAAGGTAAGTGTTATAGTACGTTTAGTTTCTCCTGAGGCCTCATGAGTTGACTTGCAGATCACTGCCTTCTCTCTGTGTCCTCACATGACCTTTCTTTTGTGTATGGACATCCCTAATATTTTTCTGCATATCCTAATATCTTCTTATATGAATACCAGTCAGTCTGATTTAGCATCAGACTAATAGCCTCCTTTTCAATTAATTACCTCTTAAAAGATATTACCTAAAAATAATCTGAATTATAGGGTGTCAAGTCTTTAGCATATAAAAAGATTAGTTCTTTGTTTTGATATAGGCATTTTACAATAATTGTTATTAATCTTGATAGTGCCTATGCTTCCCCAAGTTTGTCATTCATGTTGTTTTTACATCAAATATTTTGTTTGATTTTTATTATAATTCAATTTATCAATATTTTTTACTATATAAAGGTTTTGCATTTGAGTGACAGTTAAATATATTTTTATTCTAATGTTTTAATTCAATTCACCCATATTCAGCTGTTTTATTCTAGTACTAATATAATTTGTTACATACAAATATTTCATTCTTTTGGTGCTTGTTCTGGCATATGGTGTGCCATACAGATCAAGTTACTTATTTCAATGACTATCAGTTTTCACAACTCTATGGGTTTAAAACTCCAAATGCATGCAGTAACCTGAATGCCAATTTAATAAATTTTAAATCTCAGTAGTTTCTTTTCTTTCTGAACTTTGCATTCTGTTTTATTAGTCTGTTTACTCATGTACCAATACCATAAGGAATGATGTCTAAAAAAGGATTGCTTTATAGCTAGAAACAAAATAATTAAGAAAATAACATAAGCCCTTCATTATCTTGTTTTACAGTCCAGCCATGCCCAAATGTTTCCATTTCCCCTGGATGTTATGTCTTTTTATATTCCTGTGTATTTTCTTACGTCGTTTTCTTTCTGCCACTCTTGTACTGGCAAACTCTTTATGCATGGCTCAATTGTCACCTCTGGAATGTTTTCCATGGGAGTGATATTTTCCCATGTAATTTGTGGCCCCTGCTCCCCATGTATAATTTGCTATGAAACATAGTATTTGCTCATGTGTGGTAATTCTTTTGCACAGGAATCATGTGTGATTTGTTCTTATTTCCCCAGTGCCTAACCTAGGGTCTACCTGGAGGAGACACTTAACAGATATTTGTTCAATGAATGAACAATCTGTGAAACAACGTCTTTTGTAGATTTGTAAATGTTTAAGGTGAGCATTAATGTCTACCTTCAGGATCAGCTTGAACTTTATATTGTTGAGATCTATTCCAAAACTAAGGATTCTATAAATTTCATCCTTATCCCTAGATGGCTCAATATCTGTCAACATTGCCAGTCTTACAGGGGTGATATTGATGTGAGACCTTTGACTAATGCCCCAAAAGGCTGGAGAAGCTGGATATTCACCCATCTCTTCCTTTCCTGGTGAAAACAACACTTTCTAGCTAAGAACTTACTCCTTGATGCTGAATAATGCTGCTTGAGGGATGGGATGATGCTGGCAAATTAAATTGTCTTCCTTCTCTTCCTGTGTAATTCCTTTCAGTTTTTTTTTATTGTTGTTGTTCTGTGGTTAAAACATCCAAGTATGTACTAGAGGTTTCCCAAAGCTGTTCATTTGTCAATCTCTATCCAATCATTGATCCTTGTGAAGGAATGAGGAAGCTGTATAGTTCTACATCATGATTTTTCTACAATCTGAAATGCAGATTATCCTAAAATAATATTTACTTTTTATGTAGACTTCAAAGTAAATTGCATGATTTTTTTTTGCTCTCACTACTATAAGAATGTTCTATGTAGGTCTATATCTATATATATATAAAAGCCTAAGCGACTTTTACAACTGGTCCACCAAACTGACCACCAAGAGGTAAATGCTCAAAGCAGGAGCTGTCCCGTGGTGGTCAGTGTGCTCTCACAGCCAACCTCCCCAGCCTGGCCAACTTACCAGAGTCCCTCCCCTGAGCCAGCCCCAATCATCCCTGTTTGCTGGCCAGATCAAGGGGTTTCACCCATGTATGAATTCATGCATCGAGCCTCTAGTTAATTAATAAAAAGATTTCTGGACATTTCTAACATAAATATTTTATTGAAAAGGTAGCTATCCATAAGCTCACAAAATATGGCAATCATAAGGTGACATGTGTTTAAAATATTGTGTTTAATTTGGCATTTTTAGAGACATGGTTGTAAGTTTATATTTATCAATTTTTTCCCCTAGTATAAACACATAAGGTAATGGTTTGCCTTAAAGTATGTTGACTTATCACTTCAATTAAATTAACAATTTCTTTGATTACAAGACATCTCTAAAATGAGAATAACCCATTTACCTTAATTTAATTAGAGCCCTAGCTAGTTTTGCTGAGTGGATAGAGCGTAGGCCTGCAAACTGAAGGATCTCAACTTCGATTTTGGTCCAGAGCACATGCCCAGGGTTGCAGGCTTGATCCCAGTAGGGGAGTGCAGGATGCATCCAGTCAATGATTCTTTTTTTAAAATATTTATTGTTCATATTATTACAGTTATTTCTCTTTTTTCCCCCCATAGCTCCCCTCCTTCCAGTTCCCACCCCACCCTCTGCCCTTCCCACCCCCTTCCCACTGTCCTCATCCATAGGTGTATAATTGTTGTCCAGTCTCCTCCCACACCCCCAATACCCCTCTCCCCCTGAGAATTGTCAATCCACTCCCTTTCTATGCCCCAGATTCTATTCTATTCACCAGTTTATTCTGTTCATCAGATTTTTTTATTCACTTGACTTTTAGGTTCACTTGTTGATAGATATGTATTTGTTGTTCATAATTGTTATCTTTACTTTTTCTTCTTCTTCCTCTTCTCAAAGGATACCTTTCAGCATTTCATATAATACTAGTTGGGTGGTGATGAACTCCTTTAGCTTAAGCCTAAGCCATGCCCACCAGCAAATCAGAGCGGCTGTATGCAAATTAACCCAGCCAAGATGGAGGCCGACAGTCACGGAGCTAGAGTAGACAGCAGGCTTCCATTGTACCAGGAGTAAACTGTCTGCCTAGGCGGGCTGGGCCTCTCTCTGCTCATGGCAACATAGTTGCAATTATAGAAGCCACGGAGCTGAACCAAACAGGAGGTTTCCATTGCACCAGCGATGGAGGAAACTGCCTTCCTAGGCTGGTTGGGTATCTACTAAGGCAACATTCTTTTAATTATAGAAGCTACAGAGCTGAAGCCAGCAGGAGGCTTCATTACCTGCCTAGACCTGGGCTTAAAGCAACATTGTATCAATTAAAGAAGATAAATAAACTCCAGAAACCTGCTTCCAGCCAGCCCTGCTGATATGTTGGGTCAATGGGAGCTGTGGGCAGCCTGAAAGCCTGAAAATGGCCCTCAGCCCCCCACCCAGGCTGCCCAGGCACCGCAGTAGGAACTCAAACCCTGAAGGGACTGTGGGCAGCCTGAAAACGGCCCTCAACCCCTCACCCAGGCTGGCCACACCCCAATGGGGTGAGGGTCCACACTGGGGGGCTTGGCCAGTCTGCAAACAGCCATCAGCCCCTCACCCAGGCTGGCCAGGCATGCCAGCAGGTGGACATCCCCCGAGGGGTCCCAGATTGCAAGAGGGCACAGGCTGGGCTGAGGAACCTCCCAAGTACACAGATTTTTGTGCATTAGGCCCCTAGTTTATTTATAATTATAGAAATTTAGCTCCAACTTGTTTTATCCTCACAAATGATGTTTTTTTAAAAATTTAGTTATTTACAATTGAATTAGATTTTAAATATGTGGAACCATACACTTTCTTTCAAATATAATTCTATAGGTTTAGAAATAAACAGTGATGCTAAGAAACTGATGTGGTAGATTAAAGAGAATTAACAAGCATGACCTATTTCCACTATGTACACACACACACACACACACACACACACACACACACTAGGAAACTAAATGACTCTTTCACTTTTGAATAGTAAGTGTGTCACATTTTCTAATGCTCTTTTCAAATTTGGTACAGTAATTTCCATCAAGTGGCGAATTAGCTTTTCTTTTACACACCATTACCAGTTACAATTCAGCCAACGGGACTTGAGAAAAAATAATTCTAGAAGAGTCTCTGAATTCTGATTTTGATTTGTATCAACACTGTAAAATCTCTGAACAAAAAGTTACCAGATTAATATTGCCATCTTATCTGTGATTCATCTTTATACTTGGAATTTTAAAATATTCTGAATAATTGAAGTCATTACTTTGGGAAAATACTTATTTATAAGAAAATGAATATGCATTTCTCTTATTTTCTGCAACTAAATTATAGAAATTTAGTTCTAACTTGTTTTATCTTCACAAATCATGTTTTTAAAATTTAAAAAATTTAAAAAGTAATCATAGAACTAGTTTTTTAAAACATGATTATTGGAAAAATTACTTTCAGAATCAAAATATTAATTTAAAAACTAGTTGCCCTTGTGATATACAAATCAGGTTAAGTTTTTTTAAAAGCTTTTAATAAATGTTACTTCCTAAAGGAAATAAGCAATGTAAGTGCAAAATACAATAGGATCAGCTGTGTTTATAATAAATTATTAATATATTTTATATAAATTATTTTTGTAAGAAAATAAAACAATCATTAAGAGGATCATTTAGCTGTCAATGATTCCTGAGTTTGTCTTCAGCATTGATATGTGCATTGTGCATAAAACTCATATATCACACTGCTTACTTAGTATCACAGCTTGGATGCCCACACAGTTCAACTTTAACATGACTATGGCAATGGCCTTGATCTCCCCAGTACACTCACATTCACATATCCAGCATAGCTCCCTAAGTCTTTTTTTTCTGTTTGATAAAGCTGAAAACTTAGGAATCATTCCTTGTTCTTTTCCACAATATCCAAGTCAAATATTAATCCTCTTAATATCCCAAAATTATTAACTCTTATGAGTCTCCACCATAAACCCAGGCCAAGCCACTGTTACTTATCCACATCTTTATAATTGTTTCAAGAATTGTGTTATTCTGATCTCCAAAAAAATGTTTATTTTTACCAAGTTGGAGTGATTTAAAAATAACTGACCTATAGGGGATCCAAAATGTATAGTAGGTACAAGCTGCATTCACCTCCTCTCAGGACCAAACTGGAATTACAACCAAATTAAAGGACAGTCATCCTGAATAACCAACTAAAGATTAGTTGAAGAGAGGTCTTATAATCAAGGATTTATGGAAAAGTCACATTGAGACTGGTAGGAAAGGCAGAGACATGGAAAGAACTAGAACTGCTCCCACAAGGCAAAACTGAGGTCCTGAAGAGATGTCTCAGGTGTAGGAGGCTTTCCCTGAGAAGCCTGTGGTTTCGTCACCAAGCTAGGCTTTCCAGATCAAAGCATCAGAGAAGGAAAGGGACATACATCATACCAGGCTGTGAAAAGCAGCAGGGTTTTTGTTTGTTTGTTTGTTTTGTTATCGTTGTTGTTTTTTCTATCAGAGAGAGTTGAGAGTCTGCTGGAGACATAGGTGTCCTCATAAAGGGTCCACACACAAAATTTGTTCACAGTCACTCACCGTGAGCTCCAGCAGAGGGAGGGCAGAGTGGACTAGTTGTGTGAGGAAAGTCAGGGGTTGATGGCTCTCAAAAGAAAGCTGAGGGGGAGCAGTCATTCTTCAACACCACAGTTGCCATCTTCCTTGGGTAAAGCACTACCCACCCTGAAGTGTCAGTGATAGCCTACCCTCTGGATTCCTCTTGCCCCACCTTGAAAATCTTACCCGCTGCTGAGGATTCAGCTGTTTTAGCCAGGGTGCAGTGGTCTGGGCAGACTCAGGGGATGTCAGTGGCTGAATTGTGAGGCTTCAGGGTGGAGGACATTTTGCCACTTTCCTGTGAACCTGACTAGTACTTCTCCCTCATGGGAGATCTATGAGCCGCACCCTCTGGACCTCTGGCTGCCCAGTGTGCTGAGCTTTGTCTCCTCCTGCCTGTTTTTATTTGTCTGTCTATTCCTTATACAACACAAGGCTCTAAAAGCTAATGTAGAAGCATTGACTGGTTTACTAACAGCAATCCTTATTTTTTGAAATTAATTAATGAATATTTAGTGAGTACTTGCTAAATATGTACATTATGTTGGTTAAATGAAGCTGCTTAGAAGTCATTTTTTCCCTTGCACACCCAACCAGATCACAGCCTTCCCTTCACAATAGGCAAAATCTTGGTCTATTTGGGCCTAGTAAACTCTGCTGGCTTCACCATGATGACTCCACGAGACCCACCCCACACAAAGGTGTTGGAGCACTAAGCAGGCAGCAACTTCATTTGGTATACCCAGGGACATCTGCTGAGAAGCCTCAGGCTAAGCACTGACACAGTTTGAACCTGTATCAGTCTGGTAGACACAACTCACTCCTACCTGGTGACTCACTGAGAACCTACCTCATGTAACTCAATTTTTCCCAGAAGCTCTTTCAGGACTAAGTCTAAAGACAACCAGAAGGCAGAGGTAAGTGGAAGTGAATCTTGGGGTCCCTTAGGACTTTGCTGGCCTGCACCCTGGTCCTGATGCTGATGAAAGCCAGGCTGGGTGAGTAGGTTGGTCCTTCCAGCATGGACCTAGGCCAACCATACGTTGGATTACTTGCAGCTCCAAATAGATTGCCATGGGCCAATCACTGGCAGTGTATGACATTGTCCTGTATTAGACTCCTTCCCAAGAGGCCAGAACCAATACACCCAGTGGCCAGCTTCAGACTACATCAGAGCAGAATCCATTAAGTTTCACAAGTAGCATATCAGAAGCAAGATTTTGACAGCCACCAGACCCTGCTTAGGCAAATTCCAATTTGTGTGGTCAGCTGCTTGAACACTGTGGTTGGGGTTGAGCCTCATAGTCTACCTGAGGTTGACATGACAATTTAAATGTAAATAGCTTAAATTCTCCAATTAAAAAAAAAAACAGGGTAGCTGATTGGGTGGAAAAACAAGACCCATATATGCTGTCTATAAGACCCACCTCAGAATGAAGACAAACCCAGACTAAAAGGATAGAAAATGATATTTCATACAAATGAAAAGGGGGAAAAATTATGCTGGTATAGGAATACTTATAGCTGAAAAAATGAACTTTAAGAAAAAGCTTTAGTAAGAAACAAAGAAAGACACTACACAATGACAAAGGGAACAATCCAAGAAGAGGATATCAACATTTTTGCACTCATCATAGGAGCACCTAAATATCTAAAGCAAAGCTTCATAGATGTAAAGGAGAGACTGACAGTCATAGTAGGGGATTTTATTCCTCCATTAACAGTGATAAAATTCTTTTAGAAAAAAAAATAGGAAAGAGCAGCCTTAGGTGACACACCAAATCAGGTGGATTTAATTGATATCTTAATAACATTATTCTCTAAAGTAACAGAATAAATATTCTTTTCAAGTTCATATGGAATATTTCCCAGGATAAACTACATGTATGACACAAATAACTATCAATAAATTTAAGAATGTGGAAATCATATTAATCATCCTCGCTGACTAAATGATATGAAACTAGAAATCAATGACAAGAAAAAAGTTGAAAAACACACAAACATATGGAGGACAAATAACATGATACTAAACAATGAATGAGTTAACAATGAGATCACAGAAGATGCCAAAAGATATCTTGAAGCAAATGAAAATGAGAACACAACAAATGAATCTATGGGACACAATTAAAGCAGACCTCAGAGGGAAATTTGTAGCATTACAGACCAACCTCAAGAAACAAGAAAAATCACAAATAAACCATCTAACTTTATTCTTAAAAAAACTAAAAAAAAAACACACACACAGTAACCCAAGCCCAAATTGACTAGAAGGAAGGAAATAATAAAAATCAAAGCAGAAATAAATAAAATAAATTCTGAAATTAAAAAAATATATCAATAAAACCAAGAGCGGTTCTTTTAAAAGATATGATTGACCAAAACTTTAACCAGATCATCAAGAAAAAAAAACCTCAAATAAATAAAATTTAAAAATGAAAGAGGTAATAACAGACATTAAAGAAATAAAAGGAATTGTAAGAAAATATTACAAAAAATTATATGCCAAAATATTGGACAGTCAAGAAAAAATGAATAGTTTCCTAGAAATATACAATCTTCCAAAACTGAATCAGGGAATGTCAGAGAAGATGGACAGACAGATTACAACTAGTGAAATTGAAGCAGTAATAAAAAAACTCCCCACAACCAAAAGTCCTAAGCCCAGGGGTTTTCACAGATGAACTTCACCAAACATTCAAAGAAGAACTAATACCTATTCTTCTCAAACTATTTTTAAAAAAATAGAAATGTAAGAAAGACATCCTACCTCATTTAGAAGACCAGCATTATCCTAATTCCAAAAGCAGATGATGCTACTACAATGAAAAAAAATTGTAGGCCAATATTTCTGCTGAACTGTGATACCAAAATCCTCAACAAAATATTAGCAAACAGATCCAACAGTGTATTAAAAAGGTCATAGACCATAATCAAGTGGGATTTATTCTGGAGATGCAAAGTTTGTACAATATTCACAAATCAGTAAACATGATAGAGCATACAAACAAAATGAGGGATATAAATCACATGATAATATTAACAGACACAGAAAAACCATTTGATAAAACCCAGCATCCATCTATAATAATAAAATGGTAATATGGTAGTTAGACTGGACAGCCAAATGACCTTCCGACATCAGGATGTTCTTCCTGACAAATAACATGATACCGGGGTGGCGGGTGAGGCAGGGCCAGCTGCTGTGGTGGCAGCAGGGCCCAGGCAGCCGGGGCTGAGAGTGGGACACTCCGACTTCCGTGAGCCCACAGTCCCACCCCCACACGAGCTGCCAACCCTGCCTGTGGTCCTGGGTCCCTCAGCGCAACCCCCTTCTCTGCTGACCCTGACATCCCAGGAGGGTGGGAGCCAGCAGCCAGCCTTGATGGAGGGCTGACTCCTCCGCTCCTGCATCAGCTCCTCCCGTGTCCAGGTGGAGAGCCCAGGAGGACTCAGCGCTGGCGGTAATAATAGCTCCTGTTTATCAACCTCTCACACCGTGCCAGGCTCTGTGTTGAATACTTTGCATTCATCCTCGGGTCAGTGCTGTGAAGTCGCCAGGGTTGTTATCCTTATTTTTGAGATTCAGAAAGGTCAAGCGACTTGCATTCAGAAGGTGGTGAAGTCAAAAGGGAACCAGAATTTTCGTGACACCCTACCTGCTGCGAACATAAAGTTCTGACACCCACTGAGGCCTCGCGGATGTCAATAAATTGCTTCCCGGTAGAAATAGAACAGCGGTAAAGAAGAAGGGGAGAGTGTGGGTGAGAAGTGTGAAGGAAGCACTGGTGGGGCACAGTTTTCACTGAAGACTCCCTCCATAGCAGGACAGCTCCTTGTGGTCAGTCAGACCAGTGCCCCAGAGGTCATCAGGATCATGAGGGGGAAGGTTACCATCCAGAAACCCTCTCATAGCTCATTATTTCAGGCAGAGATTTTAATTTAATGTCGCTGCTAACTATTGCACAGCTGACTAGAGATGCCCTCAAGTAATTAAAACTAAAGGTGTTGAAATTAAAATTTATTCTTTCATCCCCGTGATTGACCTTCGAAGAATTTGCGCTGGGTTGGAAAAGAACCCTCTCCATGCGCATGCGAATTTGAGTCTGGCTGCAGCTCCACTTCATCTACCCCAGGGAACTGCACCCCCTGCCACTGCTTTGCTTCAGCTAGAAATCTCAAGATCGTCTTTGACTACACCTTCACTTGACTTTAGGTGAATATAAATGTTTTCACTTTTTATTATGGAAAATTTTGAAATATAGATGAAAGGAGAAGGGTGAATATAATGAACCCTACTTATGTACCCATCACTCAGTTTCAACAATTATCAATTCCTGGCAAAGAGTTTATTATTATTTGACAAATATCTATGATATATGGATAATGTACCAAATTCCAAACTAGGCCCTAGGGATCCAAAGATGTATCAGATTTGACTGTAACCCCACCTGAAGGATATAACATCTGGTCTTGGTATTTTTTTTTAATATATATTTTATTGATTTTTTACAGAGAAGAAAAGAGAGGAATAAAGAGTTAGAAGAGAAGGAAGACAAAAAAAAAAAAAAGAGTTAGAAACATCGACAAGAGAGAAACATTGAACAGCTGCCTCCTGCACAACCCCTTCTGGGGATGTGCTCACAACCAAGATACTTGTCCGTGACCAAAATCAAACCAGGGACCCTTGAGTCTGCAGGCTGACGCTCTATCCACTGAGCCAAACTGGTTAGGGCTGGTCTTGGCCCTTGATAGGTGAATAAGATTTAACCAGAAAAAGAAAGTTGTCCTTATTCATTCATTCTCTTTCAACAAATAATTATTAGGTGTGTGGCACTGTTCTTGGTGCTAGAAACACATGACAAAAGAAGATTGCATTTCTACCTTCTTGAAGCTTGATTAATGGGAAAGAGACATTAAACATGTGATTAGAAATGTGATGAATATCTTTTTTAAAATATATTTTTATTATTGATAGTATTACAAATATCTCCCATTTTCCCCTCTTACTTTCCTAACCCTAGCCCCTACCTACTCACACCCAGGTCTTCGCTACTCTATTGCCCATGTCCATGGACTATGCATATCCTATATAATAAAAGACTAATATGCAAATGGTCCAAACAGTGAAATGACCAGTCACTATGATGTGCACTGACCACCAGGGGGCCGACACTCAACACAGGAATTGCTCCCAGCCTGCAGGCCCAATTGCCTAATGGGGGCCTGCTGATCAACCATAGGTCCCTTTTCCGTTCTCCCTCCTCCTTTTCCCCCTCCCCCCCAGCTGGCAGGCTCTGAATGCCTGATGGTAATTAGGGAACTGGGGATGGGTGGGGGGAGCGGGGCTGGCTGCCTACAGCCAGGAAAGATGGCCCTTATCTCAGGCCAGGCCTAGGGACCATACTATGCACAGATTTCGTGTGCCAGGCCTCTGGTTAATGATAAAAAGACTCAGTAAAATGGGATTTGACAGACCATATGTCAACATATTAAAGGCCATATGTAACAAACCTACAACTAACATTATTCTCAAAAGGCAGAAACTACAAGCATTTTATTATATCAGGAGAAAAACAGGGATATCCACTTTCACCACTTGTTCAAGATAGTACTGGAAGGCATAGCCACAGCAATGAGAAAAGAAGAAAAAATAAAATGTGTCCAAATTGGAAAGCAAGATGTCATTATTTGAAAACACAATAAGAACACTAAAGGTGACACAAAAATATACTAGAACTTATTTATAAATTAATTTAGTAAAGTAGCACAATACAAACTAAATGTCCATATATCTGTTGCATTTTTTACACAAATAATAAACAATCAGTAAGGGAAACTAAAAAACAGTCTCATTTACAACTGCATAAAAAATAATAAAATGCCTAGGAATAAATTCAACAAAGGACATAAAAGTTAAGTACTTGGGAAATTATGAGACATTGAAGAAGATTCAAATAAGTGTTAACACATATTGTCTTCATAGGTAGGAATAAATAACATCATTAAAATGGCCACACTACCCAAAGCAATCTATAGATGCAATCAATAAAATTCTTATCAGGATACCAATGGCATATTTCACAGAACAACAAATCTTCCAAAAATTATGTAGAACCCTGGAAGACCCAGAATAGCCACAATAATCTTGAGAATGAAGAACAAACTTGGAAGAATGGTGTTCCCTGATACCAAACTACTAAAAGGCCATAGTAATAATAATAAAAAAAAAATAGCATGGTACTGGCATTAAAACAGACATATAAGTCAATGGAACAGAATAGAGAGCCCAGAAACAAACCCACATATTTATAGCTCATTAACATTTGACAAAGGAGACAAAAACATGCAATGAGATAAAAAGATAGTCTATTAAGGAAGTGATTTGTGGAAAATTGGGTAGATATGTGAAAAAAAAAAACAAAACCTAACTAGACCAACTTCTTATACCAAAATAAGAATAAACTCAAAATTGATTGAAGACTTAAATGTTAGTCTTGAAACCATAAATATCCTAGAAGAAAATATAGTTAGTAAAATCTCAGACATTTTTTGTAGCAATATTTTTTCTGATATATTGCCTCAGGCAAGGCAAACAAAAGGAAAAAAATAAACAAAAGAGATGACATTAAACTAAAAAGTTTTTGCACAGGAAAGTAAACTAGCAATCAAAGGTAAAGAGAACCCACTGAATGGAAGTATATATTCACCAATGAGACATTGGATGAGGGGTTAATATCCAAAATTTACAAACAACTTATAAAACTCACACACAAAAAATAAACAATCCAAAAAAATGTGGAAAGGACTTAAATAGACTCTTCTCCAAAGATGACATACAGATGTCCAATAGACACACACAAAAATGCTCATTGTCACCAATCATCAGAGAGATCCAAATTATCTTTCCTGCCTGTCACAGACTCAAGTCATATTTTAATTTCTTTCATAGCGTATTCCACAGTTTTAATTTTTAAGCATGATGAGATATCACTACACATCAACCAATAAATTCACAAACAACAAGTGTTGGCGAGGACATGGAGAAACTTTTGGTGAGAACACAGATTGGTGAGCCACTATGGAAAAGCATCATGGAGTCACCTCAAAAAGTTAAAAATGGATCTGGCTTAGGACCCAGTGATTTCACTTCTGGGAATATGTCAAAAAGCCTGAAACACTAATTAGAAAGGATATATGCAATCCTATGTTAATTGCAGCATTATTTACAATAACTAAAATTTTAAAATAGCTCAGATGTCCATCAGTAGATGAGTGGATAAAAAGTCTGTGCTACATTTACACAGTGGAATACTACTTGGCCATTAAAAATTAAGGAAATCTTATTCTTTGTGACAGTATGGATGGACCTGGAATTCATTATGCTAACTGAAATAAGTCAGAGAAAGACAAGTATGATATGATTTCATTCATTTGTGGAATCTAATGAACAAAATAAACTAACAAGCAAAATAGACACAGATTCATATATAGAGAGCAGACTGACAACTGTCAGAGGGAGTAGGGTTGCACTGCTGGGTGAAAAAGGTGAAGGGAATAAACAAAACAAAATAAAACAAAACCAAAGAACAACTTCATACACACAGACAACAATATCGTGATTATAAGAGGGAAAGGGGGTGGCGTGAGGGCGAAGAGTGCATAGGGGAGATAAATGGTGATGAGGACAATTGATGTTAGGTAGTGAACACATAATAGCATATGCAGATAAACCAATGTCACCCCTATACATTCAATAAAAGACTAAAAGAGAAAGAAGGAAGGAAGGAGGGAAGGAAGGAAGGAAGGAGGGAGAGAAGGAAGTAAAAAAAGAAACATATGCATGCTAACACTCCTGTGTGTTTAGGCCATTAAAAACAAACAAACAAACAAATAAATAAATAAAATAACTGGTCTATGACAGTCCCAGGAGAAAAACTCCATTTATTTTAGAAAAGACAAATCATATATTTATGCCTTTTGTCTTTCAATTTATCTCTATACCTTATTCATTAAGTTACAGTCCAATTTCCAATATACCAAAATTGGTTTCACATTCACCTTTGCCCCAACCCAGGTGATTAGATCAGTTCACAGCTGACTTCTTCCTGTCATCATGCTTGAGTTCAAATGTCATTTTTCAGTAAAGCTTTTTAGGACTACACAGTCTAAGTCAATCTTCCCTGCCTGTCACAGACACGAGTCATATTTTAATTTCCTTCATAGCATATTCCACAGTTTTAATTTTTCTTATTTATGCCTATTTTTAAATGATTATCTATTCCTTTTACAAGACAAGGCTCTAAAGATTAATGTCATACATACCAAGTGTAGAAACATTGGTTGGTATAGTAAAAGCAGCACTTTATTATTTTTCTTTTTCAAATGAACTAATGAGTACTTAGTGAGTTCTTGCTAAATATTTACATCACTAGGGGACCGGTGCATGAAATTTGTGCACGGAGGCTGGGGTGCTCAGCCCAGCCTGCCCCCTCTCATATATTGGGAGCCCTCAGAAGGTGTCCTATTGACAGCTTAGGCCCACTCCCTGCTCCCCTCGGGGAGAAGGCCTAAGCTGCAGTCTGGTCTCCCTTTGTGGGAGGCAACCACGCTAATCAGGGGAAGTCACCAGCCCCATCACCCTGCTGCTGTAGCCACTGCCAGTTACCGCAGCCACCAAGGTGTTTTCATCAACACGAATTCCAGTCCCTTAACCATGAAAAAATGACAAATTTCTTTAGGCATTTTTAAGATGTGTCTTTCATAGGATGTGACATTTCTTTCTTTCTTTTCTTTTATCCTCACCTGAGGATATGTTTCCAGTGATTTTTAGAGAATGTGGAAGAGAAGGGAGAAACATCAAAGTAAGAAGAATACCTTGATTGGTTGCCTCCTGCATATGCTCTGACATGGGCCCTGGCCAGGGAGGAGCCTGTAATCTAGGTACATGCCCTTGGTCAGAATTGAACCCAGATCCTGCAGTCAGCAAGCTGAGGCATTATGCACTGAGCCAAACTGGCTAGGGCAGGATATGACATTTGTTAGCCCTCCAGCAGTGGACCTTCATTTTTGTTTCTGCAGGAGTGTGGTGGAAAAACTCTAGATCACCTTTTTGGATTCTTATCGCCCAAGTTACTAAGAATATTACCAGTGGCATACAGGGAGCTTAGCCAATGAGTGGTAAGAAAAGGTGTTTCCTCTTGTAGTTCACTCCAATCTCATCAGCTCCACTCCTGCTCAGGCCTGTAACCTCTGGCCAAGGATGCAGGCCTGGGCAGGGGACCCCCCAGACTCCTGAAATCACTGACTCTAACCCTTCCCAGGCCTGCAGTCTCTGCCTGAGGTTGCCGCCCTGGGCAGAAGACCCCAAGACCCCTGCATTGCCTGCTCTCCCCATGCCCAGACCCCTGTGATCACAGACTTCACCCCTGTCTAGGCCCTGAGATCACAGGCTCCACCCCTGCCCCACTGCAGCCTCTGGAAAAGGCTGCAGGCCTGGGCCAGGGACCTCCAGATCCCTGCTTTGCCGGCTCCACTCATGCCCAGACCCCTGTGATCACAGGCTCTGCCCCTGCCCCTCTGATCTCTGGCTCTGGGGAGCCCAGTCCCCTGTGATCTCTGGCCTTGCCCCTGCTTATGCCTGAGGCCTCTGGCCCAGGCCTTATGCTTAGGTAGGGCATCCTCATACACCTCCAATTGCCAGCTCTCCCCCTGCCCCCTCCAATCACTGACTCCGCCCTTGCCCATGCCTGAGGCCTCTGGGGAAGGCCTCTGGCCTAGGCAGGGGCCCCCAGCCCCCTCTAATCACCCGTTCTGCCCCTCAGGCCCCCTGCCTCCCCTGACACCTGCATGGCTAACAGCCCTGACCACTTCAGTGGCAGGGCTGAACTAGACTGGGCACCACTATCTGTGGCTATGGGCGCCACCATCTTGTGGCTATGAGGGTGGCCATCTTTGTGACAGAGTGATGCCTAATTTGCATATTACTTTTTTATTAGATAGAATGTTGAGTATATGAAGCTGCTTAGAAGTCAAGAACTTGGGGATTGATTAAAATGTTTTAAATATTAGTTGATAAAATAACAGTAAACTGAAACCAAAAAAAGAAGCTATTTTTTAATAGTGAGTGTAAATTTATCAATTCAGATTTAGTGTGATTACACAATTAAAACTGTATAAATTAAACCTTGATCAATTGGTAAAAGAAAGATATTAGAACATTATTAATAAGAAAATTATGCAATCTACCCCCAAACTCATCAAGTTGCACATGTTAACTATGTATAATATAACTGAATAAAGTGACTTAAAAAAGAAAGTTATATAGTCAGGAATGTATATAAAGATAATTTTAAGAAAATAATATGAAAGGGCTTGGAAACTAATAAAGATGTTTAATACAGAAAGATAAGTGAAAAATAACCTGATTTCTGGATGACAGAAAAATTGTGGTTTTAGTGATAGTAACAGAGAAATTGAGAAAGAATTATCCATGGATAATCTCTAAACCTAATTTTAGCAGTTGGAATCAAGTAACTTATCAGGGTTCTGAAAATAAAACCATTGAAGAGATTTCAGTTTCACATAACTTCTCTCTTGCTGGAGTGATAACAGTGAAATATATATTATATGGGAAAGACATATAATGCAAAGTTTTCTTCTCTCTAGACATTTTCCTGTAGGTGGATAATCTACCAGGTTTATTACCTCAGGTGAATTTTCACTGTCTAGATATAGAAGTTTGAAGGATGGGTTTTAAACTTTTGTAAATGCCACTTATTCTCATACAGAAAAATAGACACATGTGTTTCTCTATCTGTGATGAGAATGAAATACAGTGTTTGTGTCTTTGCTAGATGTGGGACTGGAACTGGGGACATCATAAGAAAGCCCCAATCAAACAAATAGATAGTAGATAATCTCCATGACCTCAGCCATGGCTCTTAGAAGGTGAAAATATTTTCTCTGATTGATAGATACATACCTGAAAGCATATATTTGTCATATGATCTGGAATATCCAAAGTTTAAAAGTTAAATTGAAACAGCTGCCACTAGAAAATACCCTGGCCTAAAAAAACACAATTACTCTTTGGAGAAAAGCACACTCAACTAGACTCATAAATATAAATTCAAAAAACATTTTTGAGATGAATAAGATATGAGAATCTACTGTATAAAATGTTAACTATAGTTGATAACACAGTATTGTGTATTTGAAATTTACTGAGAGTAACACTTACATGTTCTCATCAAAAACAGAGATAAATATGTGACATGAAGAATGTGTTATTTAACTTGATGGTGGAAAATTTTTATAATATATATAAAATCATCATATTTTATACTTAAACACATTTTAATTATGTGTCAATTATTCCTTAGTAAAGCTAGGGGAAAAATTGTTTTAGGACAATTTATTAGGAAAAAAAAGTTTCCTTAAGGCCAGCAAAGTTAGTCAACAGAATTGAAAATTCAATGACCTGGAATCCACATTGGGCTTATAAAAAAAAATGCAAAATATCGATAAGCAAAGTAATAAATTGAATTGAAAACACATTTAGAAATATAAGTACTAAATATAACCATGTAGGTGTGATAAAGAAACAAAACCAAAATTTGAAAAGAAGATATATAAATGTAAATATATACATTCATATATATTGTATATATATGAATATATATTTTATATGAATACATCTATATATCAAATATATTAATACATTGAATAATATATTCAATTCAATGAGTAAGTTGAGAAAATATTTATTCACAGCTGAAGACACAGAACAAATAATTAATGACTAAAGAATGGAAATTAGTTCAGAAAATGTTTTGTATAATGTAAATAAAAGAGGGAGAATATAAAGCATAGGTTTTGAGAAAAAAGAACAGAATGAAAATTTCTACTGCAGACTAAATAAATTTCCAAAATGAAAATAAATATATAATGAGAGAGATGCAAAATTTGAACATCTGACTGGTATTTGTCTATAACTGGTGGCATTATTAAGTCATATTCAAAATGAAAGAAAATACTAAGCAAACAGAAAGAAAAAATATAAGTCAATACATATAAAAATATTAAAATATACTCAATAATCTCAAAGTGAAACTATAGAATAAAAATGCATAAATGTGTTATTTTAAAAGTAACTGATGACATAGGGAGGATACTTATTTAAAAAATGACAATTCGACTTCTAACAAGAGCCAAAAGTGGAAGAACCACAGAGTGGCATATTGTCACAGTGATTACTGTAAATAATGGTCAACATGAGCTATTAAAATACAAGGGAACAAAATCAGTCACTTAAATATAAATGAAGTAATTTATTTCATGAATAAGAAAAATTATTCTATAAGAAAGGAATATGATACAATTTTTAAAGTGAACATATAAATTAGTATAAATATAGATGAACATAACTACCCTATCTAATAAAAGAGTAATATCCAAATTAACCATTACACTCTCACTCCATCAGAAACATAGCTGTGGCCACAGAACTGGAATGAGCAGGAGGCTTGCATTGCCCCCAGCGATGGAGGAAGCCAAGCTTCCCACCTGCCCTGACCAGTCCTTTGCTCCGCTCAAGGCTACAAAGTTTCAATTATAGAAGATAAGTAAATCCCAGATACACATTCTGGAACCAGCCTGAAAACGGCCATCAGCTCCTAACCCATTCAGGCCAAGCACCCCAGTGAGGACCCCCACCTTAAAAGGGGTGACCAGCCTGAAAATGACCTTCATCCAGGCTGTCCAGGCACCTCAGTGGGACCCCCCACTCTGATCTGGGACACCCTTCAGGGCAAACCAGTCGGCCCCTACCCATGCACCATGCCTCTATCCTATATAATAAAAGGGTAATATGCAAATGGGCCTTAACAAAAGAACAACTGGGAATGACTGGTCACTATGACACACACTGACCACCAGGGGGGCAGACGCTTAATGCAGGAGCTTCCCCTGGTGGTCAGTGCACTCCCACAGAAGGAGTTCTGCTCAGCCACAAGCCAGGCTCACAGCTGCCAGCACAGCAGTGGTGGCAGGAGACTCTCCCACTTCCTCAGCAGCACTAAGGATGTCTGACTGCATCTTAGGCCTGCTCCCCGGTGTCAAGTGGACATCCTCCAAGGGCTCCCAGGCTTCTGGGGAGCGGGCGTAAGCCAGCAGGTGGACATCCCCCGAGGGGTCCCAGACTGTGAGAGGGCACAGGCTGGGCTGAGGGAACCCCCTGAGTGCACAAATTTTTGTGCACTGGGCCTCTAGTCCTATATAATAAAAGCCTAAAATGCTAACTGTCGGGTCATCCAGTCAGCCGTTTAACCAATCAAAGCATAACATTCTAATGATATGCTAAGACCCCTCAAACGCTTGCTATGACATTCACTGACCACCAGGGAGTAGATGCTCTGACTGGTAGTTAGCTTACTGCTAGGGTCTGGACGATTGGGACTGAGCAAGATGGGCCCTGGATCCTTCCTACAGTCCCTTCCCTGCTGGCCAACCTCCTACATCCTTCCTTGGCCCTGATTTTGGAACAGTTGGGTCTCTCAGCCTGGCCTGCACCCTCTCGCAATCCAGGCTGAGGGACACCCCCCACCCTGAGTGCATGAATTTCATGCACTGGGCCTCTAGTTTGCTTATAAAATAATATGTTATGTTAATTCAGTTATCTGTTACTGCAGGAGATAATCCTAAAAGTTAAAGACTTAAACAGAATAACAATTTTTTTCTGCTTTATTCTGCAATTGTGGATGGACACAGATGGCTATTCTTTTGTACACTGTGGTGTCTGATGGGGCTGGGATGTTCAAGGTAGACACTTTCTTCATGTTTGGAGTCTTACCTGGGATGGCTGGGATTTCTGAGAGCTGACTGAACATTGCCTTTTCTCCATGTAGATACTACAACAGAGTTACTAGACATCTATACACATTGATTCTTAAAGAGCATACAGAGGACAAGTCCCAATGTGCAGGCAATAATCAAACCTCTATTTGTACCATGTTTGCCAATGTCATATTGGTCAAACTTAATGACATGTGCAAGCTGAGTTTATCTAACAGTAGACTATACAAAATTGCATATACCAAAATATATGGTTGATGGGGGCTACTAATGTAATAGTCTGCCACAGTTGCTTAATTGCAAAGTTTAAAAAGATGTAGTTATATATATTGCAAAAATAATATATAATAGATACAATGAGAAAATCAAGTCATAAACAATGGTTTATTTCATACCTATATAAATAGTTTCAATACATCATTTTACATAGTGCCTCATTTGAAATTATGTAATGTATTTTGAATCTATTAATATATTGCATATTCATTTATTAAATTATAAATGATTATATAATAGAATTTTAGTAAAATTATGTTCAGTGCAGAATTGTATACTGTGGATATGAATATAAACCACTGTTACATCATTTATGAGAAAAGCCTTCTTAAATAATTTATATAATATTTCTTAAATTCAATTTTTATATAATGGAAACCATAATGTTTTGCAAAGATTATAATTAATATATTCAGGTGTCTAGAATTACAAATTGTCTTTATGCAATCTTTAATGCAACCTTGAAGATACATAGTTTGTCTTATTACTAGGAGAAGAAAAGGGGGAAAAGGAATAGGAGGAAAAGGATAAAAGTTTTTTCTAAAATCAGTAAATAAAATGCATGTGTAATCATCTTTTTTCTTAGGTTTTCATATACTTCCATAATACTGCATGTAAAGGTCAACTTGCCCCAACTCCTTTGCAGCTCTGTAGGACTTACTGAAACTGCTAGAGATAAGGGAATAGTCATGCTCCAGCCAAAACTTATGAGTCTGTATCTTGTGTTGAGCAATAGAGAAAGGAACGTTGTGCATCACCTTTTTGTGGTTTTTGTGAATAAAAGCTTGCCTCTGCAGCTGGTCAGAGCCGCAGTGTCAGTCATCACTTTGGTGGGGGCTGGCACTGCAGACCAGCTGGCCAGCTCAATAAATTCTTGCTTGCTGCTTAAGACCTAATTGGAGTAGGTGGTCTTATTCTCACGAATGTCCCTCCACAACACTGTGGTCAACACACACATACATATACTTAAGTATACCATATATGTAACCTATATCCTTAAAGTGAAATTAATGCCTATCTTGATAAGTACATAATAGAGATGAAACATTGTGAAGAATTGCTACCTTTATTTTTTGTTTTGTTTTCTTTTCTGTACCAGTATCACCCTGCTCTAACCTAAGCATGAGAAGACATTAAAAAACAGCATTATGGGAGGAAAAAATGGTGGCAGAGTAAGAGGATGCTGTATAGACATGCTTGCAGGAACAAGCTGAATTACAACTGAAATATGGAAAGGCTTCCTGAATAATCAATGGAAAACTCACAGGAGAGAAGTCTGATACCCAAGGAACAAAGCTGGAGGCCCCATAGAGATTGGTAGGAGGGGTGGAGGTGCTAAAGGGCTTGCTGTGTGCCCACAGACAGCAACTGAAGTCCCAGAGAGATATCTCAGCTGTGGGGGGGAGGGGTGTGCCACTGAGAATTTTTGGATATAACACATAATCATAAAGCTAGCAGTTTAAAACAACACTGTAAGTAGAGCACAGGAGGTTTATCTCGGTGCAGTGGCTGATGCAATGCTGTGAGCACACTCCAGCAGTTCAGATCTTTCTGGCAGACCAGGAAGATGGCAATGCCTGCCTGAGCCCCTCCACAGCCACGTACACAGTACCCCAACCTTTACGCTCATTGGCTCCCTAAGAAGATGTTCCATGATTAGCCACTTGTGCTATAAATACTGCTGTACTTCCTCAATAAAATTAGACCTGCGTCACAGAACCTGGTCTCCGGAGTCGTGCATGCAAGCGTTCTAGTGCTAGGGGCTCCGTCGTCCTCACCCCTGGGAGACCCCCTGCTTCACAACACAACTTTATTATCTCAGTTTTCTCAGTCCAGAAGTCTGACATGTTTTAGCTGGATCCTCTGCTTAGGTTCTCACAAGGCTAAAATCAAAATGTTGGACAGATGCATATTCATCTGAAGACTGATTAGGGAAAGATCTTTCTCCATCCTCCCTCCAGTTGTTGCAAAATTAATTTTACTGTGGTTGTATGACTTGGGTTCCAGTATTCTTACCCGTTCTTGCTTGGGTATCACTTACCTTTAGAGGCTGTTCTCAGACACTTGCCCTGCAGGTCTTTCCATCACATGGTAATTTATGAAGACCAGTAAAGGAAAATCTCTGTGATACTGCACCTTATTTTATATCTCATCTAACTGGCTCAGGTCCATCTAAGATATTACCTCTTTTGATTAATTGATTAAAGCAAAATCAACTTAATAGCAATTGCATCGTGAGAGTCATACTTTTATCTTGTTCTGTTCTGTTTGTTTTGTTGTCATTCTTTTAGCACATCATAATCTTTAAAAATTAAATAAGATATAATATACACTGGAAGGCACAATTTTGGGAGCTAGAATAAAGGTAAAATGCTATGCAATGTGGAAACATTTGATAGTAAGGTATCATACTCCTTTCAAAGGAGTGGGAATCCTGTAGGCCATTAAAATTCTACCTGCCACAAAACAAAACAAAATTGAAACAGCAGAACAAAAACAATAAAAAGGAAAATGTAAAGCGATACAGTAAATCTAATTATATAAGACGTTTCTGAAACATTTAGTTGTTAAATGTTCTACTTATTAAAACAAAGAGAAAGCAATTTATGTTGTTCATAAGCACTTATGTAAAATATATGAATAAAATATATTTTGCAAGATGAACCAAAAGAAAACTGTTATAGCTCTAATATCTGAAATAAAAATAGACTCAAGTGAAAAGCATGCATGGAGAAAATGACTGATAGGAAGTGACAGAGTTGCGATTCATTAGAAACATAACAGTTTTAAATTGTGTATCTCAGAAAACATTATGGTGCTTACCAGAGAGAAGAGGGATAAAGAGTAGAAAAGGATAAAGGTGGCCAAATATATGGTGATAGAAGATGATTTAACTTTGGATGGTTGCCACACATTGCTCATGTATCATAGAAATGTTCACTTGAAACCTATAAAAGTTTATTAACCAATGTCACCCCAGTAAATTTAATAAACTTTTTAAAATAAATAAAAATATATTGCTCCTTTACTAATAACATAACATAATACACTATTTGAAAAAGCTTACAAGTAAAATGACAGATACACTAATGAGGAGGAAAACTGTTTTTGCAAGGAATGTTAAGCCATTAAACCAAACAAAACCCAGTCCTGCTGTGGGGCAGGGGCCTTTGTTTTGAGCCCTGAACCTGGGCACATCTGGGGGAAGGGTAGATGAAAAGAATACTCCCTTCAGGGCCTTGTGGGGAGAGAGTATATTTGCAAATCAATGAACTCAAAGGACAGTTATAAAGCAGGGTGCTTGCGAGTTACTGGCGCTCTGGATTTGGAATTTCGGACACCCCAGAGACCGCGCATTATTAAAATTGTGATTTCTCCACCTCTTCAAAGCGTCGCTTAGTTTTTTGGTCTTTCTGCAACACTATCACCTGAGAGATGTTTAAAACTTTTCTTAATAACTGATACATCATGCTAGAAGAAAAGCAAAAAGTATATTAGACTGGTACAACACATCAACTATGTGACCTAACTAACATATGCTAAATACTTAACATTATCCAATGAGTATTTTTTAGCACACACAAACAATTACAAAGATTTAACATATTATAGACCATTAAGGAAATTTCAAAAAATTTAAAAACAAATAAATTATGTTTTTGAAAATATTCGTATTGAGCAAGAAATTATTATCAAAAAAGGATAAATAAAAATATTACCAGATAAATCAAGACAATTACAATACTGAAACAGAAATTTTAGGGGTAAGATAGGATAAGTTTAGGAAATTTTGAAAATTAAGGGGACCATGGAGAAAGAACAGGGCTGCAGAGCAGCAGAAAGTGTATTTCCATAGAATGGGGAAGCTGCAAAGCTGCAACAGATACATTTCCATTGAATGAGGAAGCTGGAAATAACCAAAGGTCTATATCCTAACTAATAAAAGCATAATATTAAAATTAACCATTTCTTTGGGATTCCTAAGCCATGCCCACCAGCCAATCAGAGTGACTGTATTCAAATTAACCCAGCCAACATGGAGGCCGGCATTCAGGGAGCTGAGTAAACAGGCAGCGTCCACTGCAGCAGGAGTGAAACTGTTTGCCGGCTGCCTGGGCGTCTCTCCGCTCCAGGGAACATCATATTTGCAACAAATGTTTCAATCCTAGGAGCTGAAGCAAACAGCAGGTGGGGCCTGACTTCTAATTAAATATTGTTTCATTATAGAAGCCAGAGCTGAAGCAGAGAGGAGGTTTCATTACTAGGGCCTGGCTTAAAGGAACAGTGTATCAATTACAGAAGATAAACAAACCCCAGAACCTGCGTCCAGCCAGCCTTGCGGGGACATTGGGTCAATGGGAGCTGTGGGCAGACTGAAATTCTGAAAACAGCCATCAGCCCCTCACCCATGCTGGCCACACCCCAATGAGGTGAGGGGTGTTACTGGGGGGCTTGGCCAGCCTGCAAATAGCCATCAGCCTTTCACCCAGGCTGACCAGGCACACCAGCAGATGGACATCCCCCGAGGGGTCCCAGACTGCGAAAGGGCACAGGTCGGGCTGATGGACCTCCCAAGTGCACAATTTTTTGTGAACCAGGCCCCTAGTTTATAATATAAAGAGAAGGAAGCCCTTCATCCAGAAGAAGAAGAAGAAAGCCCAAAAGGGATAGGAAAACAATAGAGGGGGGGGACCTCACATGATGTAAGGTTCAACTTTTGATCCCAGGAGTTACTATAGTAACAAGTCTAAGGGAATAGTGACCAATCAGAGGTGGTATCAAGGCACCAGGATCTGCAATCTTTATAAGCCATAGGGAAGAGGAACTCAGTGGTACTCTTTCCTCCTCCTCACTTGAGAGTCTGTATATGTTCTTTAATAAATCTCCACCTTTGTTATACCACTTTCTGTTTGTGGATTCATTCTTCAATTCTGGTGACCAAGAATCTGGGTTCCAGTCCAAAAATTCAGTATCAATACAAATTAGAAATATTCTGAATTGCATGAAAATAAAATTAATAGATATCAAAACATGTGTCTTACAAATTAAGCCATCTTTCCAGGTACAATTACAGCCCTAAATGCTTACATTAAAAGAGAATAAATAATAAATTTGCATCAACTATGCATCCATTTTAAGACAGTAATAAAAAAAATGACAGCTAATTAGCCCAAGGGGTAAAGTGATGGATATAGTACGAAATAAAAAGAAAAAAGAAAAAAAAAACAGAAGTTAATACAATGAAAATATTGTAAATTATTCAACCAAGTGATTCAATGAAGTCAAAATTTGACTCATTGAGAAAAAGTAATTGATAAACCACTCTCAAGAAAGATTTTTTTTTTAAAGAGAGAGAGCATAAATAAGTAATATCGGGGGGAAAACTTTTCTGTATGTGGATATGGTATAAAATGGTTGAAGAAAATCTTAGAAAGTCAGGTTAGAACAGATTATTGAGGTTAATTTGGGCTAAATAAACCAATTTGGAATTGGGGGGATATAGGTGAAATTACACTCAGGAACTGACTGAACTGTAAGTGTAGTAATGGTGACTAGAGGTAAGTTCATAATTATTAAAAAGAAAAAATTTAAAGGACTTGGGAAAGATCTTAATATTAAGGTTGGGGAGAAGGTGAGCAAGGAAGAACTATAAAGCTTCATGCCTTATCAATAAGATGGTTAAAAGTTTATTAATTCAAAAGATTATTTTTGTTACATAAAAACCAGAGAAGAACCAAGCAACGCTTAGAGATGGAGTTACATTTATTACGCGCGGGCCCAGAGAAAAATGTTTCTCAAATTCTGGGTCAATCACACAGGAAGTTTCCTGTATTTTTATGATTTTACCTTCTTTGTCTTCCAAATACGTTTTTTTTCCAGTTCCCTTTGCAAGTTCTTAAAGGGCCCTATGTGCGGGGGCTTTGAGACCTCAACCAAAGGCTTGGCCTGATGCCAGCACTGATAAATTCATCTGGAGAAGGTTTAATGGCCTCTCTAAAATGGGAGTAGTCTTATTTTCCTTATTATTTAAGTCAGCAAGCATTTCCAGAAGCCAGACATAGCAGGGTTAAAATTTCAAAGTTTTTATATAAGATGGATGCATCATTTTGAATGATGGAAGATAGAAATAAGCAGATAGGAATTTGGGGGACAGAAATCCATGTTGACAACATGTGGAAGGAAGGTACCTCAGCCCTTCAAGAGGAGAGATCTTGTGCTTAGGAAAAAATTTGTATTTGAACATCATCAAGTTACTCTACATGAATTACAACTCCTGACTTTCTCCTGAGAGAAATTAAATAGCAAGGTTTTGTATAGGAAGTTTGAACAGTAAAGAATCCTTTATTATCTGTTTGGTTCCAGAGTATCAAACAGCAGGTAGTAAGAGTGCAAAATATGAGAGTGACTATAGAAGTAAGTAAAATCACCCAGTAGTCATGTGTGTGGTAATAAAATAATAGGCTTGAAGAAAAAAATCTAGGGATTACTGAACATAATGTGACAAGCAACAGAAGAGGAGACTTTAAAAGAAAATGAGAATAAACTCTCTGAGGATTAGAGTGTGGTAATGATGGCTAAGAGAAAGAGTAGAATGATCTCATACATCAAGTTAACTGCCCATGTGTGAGGGAATAAGCACAGGAACCACAGTAAAATTTGCAGTGATGGATTTAAGGACAATTTTAAGAGGTAATACAAAAAAGTACATTATATGTGAGGGGAAAAAGTGGGGAGAGGAGGTGAGAATTAGTTCTAGGCTCTTAGTTTGCATGATCACTGGGTAATATTGTTACCAACTAAGAGAAAAAAACACATATATGACTGAGTTTTTTAGAGGAAATACCATGCATTTTGCCTAGGATATATATTAGATGTGATGTGCCAAGTGTTTTAAATATAGGGTTTTATATATGTAATGATAAAACTTGGGAGAGTAGTGCTCACTGGACTCTGTAAAAGGCCAGTGTATCAGTTGCATTTTGCTAATCTATTAGTATCCTGGGGCTGCTATGACAATGACTACACATTGGGTCTTTTAAAACAACAATTTTCTCCTTCACACTTGTGGAGATTAGAAGTCCAAAGTCAAGGTACTGGAAGGGATGTGCTTCTGAAGGCTTTTGGAGAGGGTCCTTCTTTGACTCATTTAGTTTCTAGTAACCCTGTATGTCCTTCAGCTTATAACAGGACTAGGGGCCCAGTGCATGAAATTCGTGCATGGGGTGGGGGGGGGGGGGGGTAGGGATCCCTCAGCCCAGCCTGCCCCCTCTCACAGTCTGGAACCCCTCAGTGGATGTCCTATGATGGCCCCAGTCTTCCAGGCACCTTTTGTGTGTGTGTGTTGCCACTGGGGACCTGCCCCCAGCCGCATCTGAGGCTCGGAGAGGCTCGGAGCAGTCCTCCTGTGTGTGTCTACCTGCTGGGGGCCTGCCCCCAGGCTTGGAGCAGGCACACTCTCTATGTTGATCTCTCAAACTCTTGCCCTCTCCTGCATGTTGTTCTCTTTTTTTGAGCTGTGGCCAGGGCTGGGTGCTGCCAAGGGGTCTGGGGAGCCGCCAAGCAGGACCCGGACCCTGCAGCCTTGCTTTCCTGCTCCCCGGTGCCCTGCAAAGGGCCTGGGCAGCCACCAAGCAGGCCACCAACCCTGCCGCCTCTTTCCTACTAACGGTCCTGGGTCCTGTGCTGTTCCGCCCTGCAGCTGCTCTGTGCACTCGGGAGGTCCCTCAGCCCGGCCTGTACCCTCTTACAGTCTGGTACCCCTCTGGGGATGTCCACCTGCTGGCGTGCCTGACCAGCTGGGTGATGGGCTGATGGCTGTGTGCAGGCTGGCCAAACCCCCCAGGAACGTCCCTCACCCCATTAGCCAGCGTGGGTGACGGGCTGATTGGCGCTTTCAGGCTTTAAGGCTGCCCACAGCTCCCATTGACCCAATGTCCCAGCAAGACTGGCTGGACGCAGGTTCTGGGGTTTGTTTATCTTCTATAATTGATGCTGTTCCTTTAAGATGAGACCTCCTACTAAGGAAGCCTCCTCTCTGCTTCACCTCGCAGGTGTCTATAATGACACAATGTTACTCTTAGGCCTGCTGTTTTCTTCAGCTCCCAAGGATTCTGTGACTGTTATAGTGTTGCAAACTTGTGTTTTGCTAGAGCCAGTTTAAGCGGAGCGGGCGCAGTTTCGCTTTCACTCCTGCCGCAATGGAAGCTGCTGTTTACTCAGGTCCGTGAGTGGCGGCCTCCATGTTGGCTGGGCTAATTTGCATATAGCCGCTCTGATTGGCTGGTGGGCGTAGCTTACCTCATCTCGGAAAAATGGTTAATTTCAATATTACGCTTTTATTAGTTAAGATAGCCCCAGTCTCTGCCTCCATCTTCATGTTCCCATCTTCCCTTGGTGTCTGTGTCTGTGCCCAAACTTTACTCTTATAAGAACAAAGTCCTATTGGATGAAGGGCCTCCCACACCCCAGTAAGATATGCATAACCACATCTGCAATGAACTCATTCCTCAATAAGGTCACATTTTGAGGCACCAGGAATAAGGACTTCGGTATATCTTTTTGGGACACACAGTTCAACACATAGCTCAGTTTGACTCCCTTTAACAAAAGTCCATAGTGATGTGGAATTTTTGGACTAGAACCTGGATTCCTTGTCTGCCAGAGTCAAAGAATGAATCCATGGACAGAAAGTAGTATAGCAAAGGTGGAGATTTATTGAAGAACAAGTACAAATTCCCACGAGGAGAGCAGGAAAGGGTCCCACTGAGTTCCTTTCCCCTATGGCTTATAAAGGCTGCAGATCTTGGTGCCTTGAAATCCCCTTAGACTGGTTACTATAGTAATTCTTGAGGACAAAGGTCAAATCTCACAGAGGACATAATGAGGTTCTTTCCCCCCACCCTCACCTTCCTTATTGTTTTCCTATTCCCTTTGGGCTTTCTTCTTCTTCTTCTGGATGAAGGGCTTCCTTCTCTTTATTTTGTAAATATGGACCTTTTGCTGTTCCCAGCTCCTTCATTCTAAGGAAATCTACCTGTTGCAGCTTTTCAGCTTCTCTTTTCTATGGAAATATATCTTCTGTTGCTCTGCAGTCCTGCGCTTCCTCCATGATCCCCTTAATTTCCAAATTTTCCTAAAATCTGTCTTTTTCACCCCCCAAAATTCCTGTTTCAATAGCATGTTTCTATAGACACACTTTTATTTTGCTCAACTCATTTGCAGGTACTTTGTGAAGCACATCTTCAGTCTCATGTCTCTGTACCTCTTAGTCCTAATTATAAGACTCACCAAGATCCATCTATATCAAATCAGTTTTAACAAAGGACTTCATGATCGGACTTTAGACTCAGTCTATTCCATGAGCTATGTTACTTAGTTACCTTCAACAATATATTTTGTCTTGTCCAACCAGTTTGGGTCAGTGATTGAGCATCTGCCTATGAACCTGGAGGTTAAGGTTCCATTCCTGGTCAGAGCACATGCCCAGGTTTTGGGATCAATCCCCAGTGTGGGTGTGCAGGATGCAATTGATCAATGATTTTGTCTCATCATTGATGCTTCTATCTCTCTCTTCCTCTCTGAAATAAATAAAAATATATTACACACAAAAAAACTCACACACATACAAAAAACAATATGTTTTGTCTTTAGTTAATTGTTTACCAGTAACAATTACATCATCAATCCTAACATTTCCAGAATTTCCTGTGTTTGTGTGTGTGTGTTTGCCAACTGGCCAGATTTTTCTCAGGCCATCTCTTCCTTGCAGTATTCTGTTAAATGCAGTCTATGTCACCAAAGTACATTAAATCCACTAGCTCATTTGATGTATGACTGTTTTCACATTATCATTTTTGATAGTGTTACCAAATATTTCCACATTGCATACCATTTTTCTGGCCTCCAAAACTGTGCCTTCCAGTATATCTTATATCTTATTTCATTTTTACAGATTATGCTGTGGTAAAACAACAACAACAAAACAAAGAGTTGCTTACAAGAGCAAAATTTTACTTCCTCCTTTTGTAACTTATTGACTAGCATCAACTGTGGCTCTGGTTCATATTTCTTCTGATGAAAAATTAGCCTCTACCTTGGTCTATAGTTCTTGTGGCACAGAGAAAAGCAAAAAGGTGTAAGCAGACAATGGCACTAAGTGTTTAAATTTTTTTTTTCTAGGACAAACAATTGATCACATAGCTCACTTCCATTAGCCAAGTCAAGACATATTTTTAACTTGGAAATTAATCAATGATTTAGAAGAATTTTACTGCTCACACATGAGCATAGCAATAACTTGCCAATGAATGGGGATGTATAAACCTTTTAGATGGGGGTCAGTGAATTATTGGTAATAATAATAAACTATATAATAGGAAAGGCAGTTGTAGGTTGAAATGGGAGTGAGGATGTAAGATCAGGAAAATAATAGCTTCTTTAAGAAATTTGCCCGAAAAGGGAAATGAGAGGATTGCAAAGGATGGTGGGGTTAATGTAGTATATATGTATGAGTGACTGCTGTAGTTTCTATTGTGCTGTGAGTGGTTTAAAAAACATGTAGAAGGAGTATGCTTATAGAGTGACAAACATAGAGGGGGGTGGGACCACTCATTTTTCTTAGGAGAGCTAATGAGAGTATGTGCTACATAAACTATTTAGTGGGAGGGTTGTGTATCCAAGTTGAAAAAAGTAAGACCAATATCTCATTATTTTCTTCTAAATTCGGTAACAATTCATCAAGCTCAACTTAAGTAAAATTATTAAAAATTAATCATTGTGGGTTATAGTAGTGGTTAAAGACAAAGAGGATTGGCACTAAAAACACAGTTGCAAAGCTATAGCACTTGAAATTATAGAGATGCCAATTGGTACAATACTGTAGAGTCATCGACATTTCACAAATAGAATATTGTGATTAAAAGGTACTAGTGCTTTTAGAAAAATAAAATCAGCCAGGAAAATTAGAAGGTATAAAATATAAGTGAAGAAAATGCAATTGAAAGTTCATGTTTTCTTTTTTTTTAATTTAATTTATTGGGTACAGGTATCATGTGTAAAACTCAATATAAAATCATCTTCAATCTGCATTGTATGCTCATCGACACAACCAAAGTCTCTTTCCATCTCAATTTTACTCCTCTTTTCCAATCACCACTTAATCCCACACCCTTTGCCCTCTGCCTTTCTCCATACTGTTCTCTCTCTCTCTCTCTCTCTCTCTCTCTCTCTCTCCATACACACACACACACACACACACACACACACACTAGAGGCAGGGTGCACGAAATTAATGCACTGGGGGAGGGGTGTTCCTCAGACCAGCCTGTCCCCTCTCACATATTGGGAGCCCTCAGGCAGTATCCTACTGACTACTTAGGTCTGCTCCCTGCTCCCCTTGGAGACCGGGCCTAAGCTGCAGTCTGGTCTCCGTTTGTGGGAGGCAACCAGGCTAATTAGGGGAAGCCACCAGCCCCATCACCCCGCTGCTGCAGCCAATGCCAGTCACTGCAGCCACCAAGGTGTTTTCATCAACACGGACTCTGTTATGCCCAGATGTCATGATCCCCAAAGACCACTAGAGAGCTCGAGTCCGATGCAAAAACAAAGAGCCTTTATTCGAGCTAGCTCGAGCTCAGTCCCACACACACTCACAGATGCAGTGGCAGGGCGGAGAGAGAGAGAGCGAGAGTTTCAGGAGAACAAAGGATTTATAGGGGGTCTAGGGGCAGTTGGTGAGGTAATGCTCATGGCCCCTGCTGATTGGTCGGGTAGGGGCTGGGGTCTGATTGGCTAGTGGTCGGATGTGGTGCTCCCCGCATACCTTGCGTTTGACTCTATCATCCCCCCCTTGTCATGAGACTTGCGGGCCCAATCATGGGCCAGTTCTGCATTTCTATCTCACAATCTCCTGCTGCTAGAGGTCTATATTGGGTGTGGGGGACTCTCAGCATCAGGCAGGTTGAGTACGCCGTAGCTTGAACTTGAGCGGGTTGTGTTGATTTTGGTCAATGCTCCATTTGGTGAGGAAGTCTTCCTGAATCACGGGTGGGTCCGCTGGTCAAAAGTGAGTGTGATGGACCCAGGTCGCAACGCCATCTACCTTGAGAGCAGTGGGGGTCGTCAGCACCACAGTGTATATCAACTCCAGTCCCTTCACCATAAAAAAATGACAACTTTCCATAGGCATTTTCAAGTTGTGTCTTTCATAAGATAGGACATTTCTTTCTTTTTTTTCATCCTTACCTGAGGATATATTTCCATTGATTTTTAGAGAATGTGGAAGAGAAGGGAAAAACAGAGAGAAACATCAAAGTGAGAGGAACATTTTGATTGGTTGCCTTCTGCATATGCCCTGACCTGAGCCCTGGCCAAGGAGGAGCCTGCAACCTAGGTACATACTCTTGGTCAGAATTGAACCCAGACCCTGCAATCAGCAGGCTGAGGCATTATGCACTGAGCCAAACTGGCTAGGGCAGGCTATGACATTTCTTAGCCCTCCAGCAGTGGACCTTCATTTATTTTCTCCAGGAGTGTGGTGGAAAAACCCTAGATCGCCTTTTGGGGTTCTTATTACTCAAGTTACTAAGAATATTACCAGTGGCATACAGGGAGCTTAGCCAATGAGCAGTAAGAAAAAGTGTTTCCTCTATAGTTCACTCTGATCACGGGCTCCCCCCACCCAGTTCCACCCCTTCCCAGGCCTGTAACCTCGGGCTGAGGATGCAGGCCTGGGCAGAGGACCCCCAGATCCCTGCAATCACTGACTCTGCCCCTTCCTAGGGCTGCAGTTTCTGCTTGAGGTTGCAGGCCTGAGCAGAAGACCCCCAAGCCCCTCTGATTGCCAGCTTCACAGAGCCCAGGCTTTTGTGATCACTGACTTTGCCCCTGCCCAGGCCCTGAGATAGCCAGGTCTGCCCCTGACCCACTGCAGCCTCTGTCCAAGGCTGCAAGCCTGGGCAAGGGACCCCCAGACCTCTGTTTTGCCAGCTCCACCAGTGCCCAGATTCCTTCGATCACAGACTCTGCCCCTGCCCCTCAGATCGCTGCCTCTGAGGAGCCCAGGCCCCTGCAATCTCTGGCCTTGACCCTGCCCAGGCCTGAGGCCTCTGGCCCAGGCCTTATGCCTGGGTAGGGGGCAACTTCATACCCCTCTAATCACTGGCTCTGCCCCTGCCCCTTCCAATCACCAGCTCCACTGTTGCCCATTCCTGAGGCCTCTGGTAAAGGCCTGTGGCCTAGGCAGGGGACCCTTAGCCCCCCCAATCACCTGTTCCACCTTTGTGCCCCCTGCCTCCCCAGCCACCTGCCTGGCTAGCAGGCCTGACCACTTCAGTGGCGAGGCTGAGCCAGACTGGGCACTGCCATCTTATGGCTATAGGGCAGCCATCTTTGTGATGGAGTGATGCCTAATTTTCACATTACTCTTTTATTATATATACTAGGGGCTCAGTGCACAAAAATTTGTGCACTCAGGGTGTCCCTCAGCCTGGCCTGTGCCCTTTCCAATCTAGGAGCCCTTGAGGAATATCCAAATGCCCATTTAAATGGGCAGCTGGACATCCCTTTCACAATCCAGGAATGCTGGCTCCCGACCTCTTGCCTGCCAATTGCCCCTAACCACTCCCCTTCCAGCCTGATCAATGCCTAACTGCTCTTGTGCCAGCCTGATTGCCCCTAACCACCCTCCCCTTGCCAGGATTGTCCCCCCAACTGTCTTCCCCTGAAAGCCTGGGTCCCCCCCAATTGTCCTCCCCTGTAAGCCTGGGTCCCCCTCAACTGCCCTCCCCTGCAGGTCTGGGTCTCCCCCAACTGCCCTCCCCTGCAGGCCTGGGTCTTCCCCAACTGTCCTCCCCTGCAGGTCTGGGTCCCTCCCAACTTCCCTCCTCTGCCAGCCTGTTCCCCCGCAACTGTCCTCCTCTGCAAGCCTGGTCCCCCCAGTTGTCCTCCCCTGCAGGTCTGGGTCCCCCCCAACTGCCCTCCCCTGCAGGCCTGGGTCCCCCCACAACTGTCTTCCCCTGCAGGCCTGGGTGCTCCCCAACTTCCCTCCTCTGCCAGCCTGGTCCCCCCCAACTGTCCTCACCTACAGGCCTGGGTCCCCCCCAACTGTCTTCTCCTGCAGGCCTGGGTCCTCCCCAACTTCCTTCCTCTGCCAGCCTGGTCCCCCACAACTGTCCTCACCTACAGGCCTGGGTCCCCTCCCAACTGCCCTCCCCTGCAGGCCTGGGTCCCTCCCAACTGCCCTCCCTTACTGGCCATCTTGTGGTGGCCACCTTTGACCACATGGGGGAAGTCATCTTGTGATGGTCAATTTGCATATCACTCTTTTATTAGCTAGGATATAGGCCTGGTGTATGGGTGGGGGCTGGCTGGTTTGTTCTGAAGGGTGTCCTGGATCAGGGTGGGGTCCCACTGGGGTGCCTGGCCATCCTGGGTGAGGTGCTAAGGGCTGTTTTTAGGCTGGCCACATCCCCTTAAGGGAGTGGGGCTCTGCTGGGGTACCTGCCCAGCCTGGGTGAGTGGCTAATGGCTGTTTGCAGTGAGGCTGGCTGAAATTTATTTAACTTCTAAAGTTGAAATTTTGTTGCTTTAACTTGAGCCCAGGTCGGGTTGCCCCTGACAACCCAAGCTCCCAGTGCTTCTTTGAGCCCAAGGCTGGGGTTTATTTATCTTCTATAATTGAAACTTTGTTGTGGAAACTTTGTTGCCACAGGCAGCCTAGGCAGACAGGAACCTTAGCTTCCCACATCACTAGGGCAAGCCTCCTGCTTGTTCCAGCTCTGTGGCTGCCGGCCACCATCTTGGCTGGGTTAATTTGCATATAATCACTCTGATTGGCTGGTGGACATAGTTTGGCTGGTAGACATGGCTTAGGTGTAATGGAGTGAGGGTCAATTTACATATTACTCTTTTATTAGATTAGATACATATCCTGGTGTATGAAATTCATGCATGGGTGTGCCCTTCAGCCCAGCACACACCCTTTACAATCCACAACCCCTCAACCCTTCAGAGGATGTCAGACATGCATCTCACAATCTGGGATGACTTGCTCCTAAAGGCTCATCTGCCTGCCTGCCTGATCGCCCCTAACCACCTCTTCCTGCCTGCATGATCACCCCTAACAACTCCCCTGCTGGTCTGATCTCCCTTAACCACATCTTTCTTGGCCCCACACCTGGGACCCAGGATTCCCTCCTCTGGCCAGCTGCAGGCACTCAGGACCCGGGACCTGGACTTCCCTCCCTCTGGCCAGTCCCAGGTATCCAGGACTCATGCCGGCTTTGCCTGAGCTGGCCACAGCTGCAGGGAAGGCAGCTTTTCTCCCTTTCTGGGGCCACAGCCGCGGGCGCTGGTGCCTCGGACCACAGGTCAGGTGGCTTCACCAGGGCCCAGCGTTATCAGGAAGAACATCCAGATTGTTGTCCAGAAGAGATCTGGTGTAATGAGCATATTACATATATGTCTAATCTAATAAAAGAGTAATATGCAAATTGACCCTCATTCTGTTACACCAAAGCCACGCCCACCAGTCAAGCCTCACCCACCCGCCAATCAATGTTACTATATGCAAATTAACCCAGCCAGATGGCAGACGGCAGCCATGGAGCTGGAAGAAACAAGAAGTTTGCAGTAAAGAGATGCAGTAAGCTAAGGTTCCTGTCTGCCTAGGCCGGCTGTGGCCTCAAGGCAACAAAGTTTCAATTATAGAATATAAATAAAACCCAGAGACCTGCTTCCAGCCTTGGGCTCAAGGAAATGCTGGGAGCCTGGGTTGTCAGGGGCAACCTGACCTGGGCTCCGGTTAAAGCAACAAAGCTTCAACTTTAGAAGTTAAATAAATTGCAGCCAGCCTTGCTGCAAACAGCCATCAAACCCTCACCCAAGCTAGCCAGGTACCCCAGAAGGACCCCCTCCATGAAGGGGGATGTGGCCAGCCTCCAAACAGCCATAAGCCCCTCACCCAGGCTGGCCAGGCACCCCACCCTGATCCGGGACACCCTTCAGGACAAACTAGCTGGCTCCCACCCATGCACCAGGCCTCTAACCTATATAATAAAAGGGTAATATGAAAATTGACTCTAACAGCAGAACCACTGGGAATGGCTGTACACTATGGCACATACTGACCACCAGGGGGCAGATGCTCAATGCAGGAGCTGCCCCCTGAAGGTCAGTGCACTCCCACAGGGGAAGCTTTACTCAGCCACAAGCCAGGCTGCCAGCTGCCTGTACAGCAGTGGTGGTGGGAGCCTCTTCTGCCTCCTCAGCAACACTGATGATGTCTGACTGCAGCTTAAGCTGCTTCCCGCTGGCAAGTGGACATCCCCCGAGGGCCCCCAGGCTGCCAGAGGGATGTCTGGCTGCCAGCTTAGGCCTGATCCCCCTGGTGAGCAGGCCTAAGCCAGCAGGTGGACATCTCCCAAGAGGTCTCAGATTGCTAAAGGGCACAGGCCAGGCTGAGGGACCCACCCTCCCCCAAGTGCACAAATTTTTGTGCACCAGGCCTCTAAGATTATATAAATGTGTGTATATATATAGATATATATAGATATATATATAGATATATATATCTATATATCTATATATATACTAATTTATAGTCTTGATTCCTTCATCTTCTTTCATCCAGTCCCCCAACCCAACCCTCCTATCCTTTGACAACTGCATGTTCCATGTACCCATGCCTCTGTTTCTATTTTATTCATCCATTTATTTTGTTTATTATATTCCACATATGAGTGATATAATATAGTATTTATCCTCTGACTGGCTTATTTCACTTAGCATAACAATCTCCAGGTCCATCCATGCTGTCACAAAAGATAAGATTTCCATTTCTTTTACTGCTGAGTATTACTCCATTGTACAAATATACCATAGCTTTTTTGTTTCCACTCATCTACTGAGTAGCAGAGTTCATCAAATGTTTTTTTTTTCTCTTTATCTATTGGTATGATCATGTGATTTTCAATTCATTTGTTATATTATATATAATATTTATTGATTTGTAATTATTATATTAAGCTTTGTATACCTGGAATAAATACAACTTGATCATAGTGTATTATATTGCTGGATCTGATTTGCTAATATTTCGTTGAGGATTTTAGTGTAAATGTTCATCAGAAAGATTGGCCTATCATTTTCTTTCTTTGGACAGTCTTTATCTGGTTTTAGATTGAGGATAATGCTGACCTTGTTAAAAGAGCTGGGGTTTTGAAATAGATGGAGTGAGATAGGTGTTAGTTCTTCTTTGAATGTTTGGCAAAACTCCCCTGCAAAGCCGTCTGGACCAGGGCTTATTTTTACTGGGAGTTTTTAAATTACTGCTTTGATTTCATTAATTGTATTTGGTTTATGCATGTTTTCTAAGTCTTCCCAATTCAGTTTAGCCAGATTACATTCCTAGGAACTTATCCATTTTTCCAGGTTGTCCAATTTGTGGGCACATAGTTGTTCATAGTATATATTTATTAATTTTTAGAATCCTTTGCATTTCTGTGGTGTCAGTTGTTACTTCTCTTTCATTACTGACTGTACTTATTTGGGTCCTCTCTCTTATTTGTTTGTCTGTTTAAAGTTTGTCAATCCTGTTTATCTTTTCAAAGAAACAGTTCTTTAATTCAATAATCTTTTGTATTATTTTTTAGTCTCTATGTCATTTATTTCTGCTTTGATATTTATTATCTTCTTTCTCTAATCACTCTGTGCTTTCTTGTTCTTTTTATAGGTTTTTTTTATATATATATAGGGTTATATTGTTTGAAATTTTCCTTTGCTTCTTGAATAGATCTATAATGCTATGAACTTCCTTCTTTAGAATTCTTTGCTGTGTTTCATAGATATGGGATTGTTGTGTGTCCATTTTTATTTGTTTCCTTCTTACCAGTCTCTGTGTAGCTTCTTCTATAAATCCTTGGAAATAATATTCCTGTCCAGCATCCTTTAGTTGGTCATTCAGGTTAATTTCTCTATAATTTAGAGGTAAATATGATTTGGTACCTGGAGGAGGTGTGTGTAGCTTCCATCTACTTCACAGCCAATGTGGATTCTCTGGAAAAGAAGACTGGGCTTGAGATTAAAAGCAATTTCTTAGAAAAACAAATATATTTTCTTTTCGGTATGGAAAAATAGAAGATAAGCTTGGACAATTCTTAAGAATTTCTAGATGACAAGTTTTTTTAAATCCCTGCAGTTAAAGCTGAAAGACACCTAAATGGAGTTAGTTAAGTGTGGTGTAACACTTCAGCAAACTCATTAATGCTCCAACACTCCAGTACCAATCTCGTTTTATAATAATGTTACATGAAACCGGAAATACCACACACACAAATACCACTCCTCTGACCTCTCTCTGTCTCTTGATCTCCAATCAAGATAAATCCAAAAAGACCCACACCAAGACACATTATAATTAAAAGAGTAAAGATTAAATACAAAGATAGAATCTTAAAAGCAGCAAGAGAGAGACAGTGAGTTATCTGCAAGTGAGCTGCCATAAGGCTGTGAACTGATTTATCAACAGAAGCTAGAGGGATCAGCATGAAATAGTCAAAAATGATGAAAAGCAAGGACTTACAATCAAGACTACTCTATCCAGCAAGGCTATTATTTAAAATTTAAAGTGAAATAAAAGCCTTACCTGATCAAATACAAGCTGAAATTCATTACCACTAAAGTAGCATTGCAAGAAATGTTAAAGGACCTGCTTTAAGAAGAAGAAGAAAAAAAATAGAAAGGGAAACATAAGAATAAAGCATAAAATGGCAATAAATAAGTACCTATCTATAATAACCTTAAACGTGAATGCATCAAATGACCCAATAAAAGATGTAGGGTAGCTGAATGGATAAGAAAAGACTATATATTGGCTTTGGAATGGTGGCCAAACTTTCCCTACTCCAGAGAGTTAGGCAGATGCCATTCCCAACAAATGACTCCTTGGTCAGAACCTCCAACAGAAAGGCTGCAGTGCTAAGGTGAGGGATGCAGCTTGCTCCCCTACTGCAGGCCTGCACAAATTCCAACGGAGGGCTGCCTTTATTTGTATTCCCAAATCCCACTGGCCCCATCCTGCTGGTCTCAGTTTTGTGGCAAGAAAGCAGTTCCTCTCAGAGCTGGGAAATTCAAAGTGTACCCCCTCCGAGACTCTAATATGAGACTTGGCTTAAGTAGGAGTGGTACAAAGCAAAGGAGAGGAGTGGAGCTTGTGAAAGGGCAGTGCAAGACTGACTCCAAACTGTTCAAACCGGCCAATAGGGATGCAGATTAGGCTAACTGCATCCTGCCCCCTGTGCAACCAAACCCTGGCCCTTCCCTCAACCACTCAACAGGGGCCACACAAGTTATCCCACCCACTGCCTCTAGACCCCCTATAAAATATTTGTTCTGTTGGAATTCACTCTCTCTCCGCCCTACCGCTGCATCGGTGAGTGTGTGTGGGACTGAGCTCAAGCTAGCTCGAATAAAGGCTCTTTGGTTTTGCATCAGACTCGGGCTCCCTAGTGGTCTTTGGGGATCATGGCATCTGGGCATAACACTTGCTCCACTACCATGGCCCAGCTGGTGCCTCTCCAAAAGGAAGGCTTTCTTGTCTATTCATCCAAGTTCCAGTGTCCCTGTTCTGCCAATCTTGCTCCTTCAGTGGGGACAGTTGCTTGAAGCCAACCTGAAAATTTGGTATTCTCCTCCTGGAGGAGTTAAGAGTTGGAGACTCTAGCAGACACTGTATGATATGGCTCTGGAGTGGAAGCCACATTCTCCTCATTGAGTATCTAAGCTTGCTGTTCTCAAGTAGGGGATCCGCTAGCCCAATCCTTCTGACCAGGTCACCCATCCTACCATGCTTGATCCCTGTGGATGGGTCATGGAGATGTGGCCAGGTTGGGCTCACTCTACACTTTCTTCATAAGACTCTGGAGTAAGTTCAGGCTACCTTGGGGGAGGGGCAGCCAATAGGTGGGCTGGCTGTTAGGGAGCCTTGGACTTTTATTGATGGGAAACCATAAAAATGTTAGAGGAATCCACAGGCAGCAAGATCTTAGACATATGCCAAAGCAATATCTTCACCAATACAGCTCTTAGGGTAATGGAAACTACAGAGAAAATAAACAAATGGGACTACATCAAAATAAAAAGCTTCTGCACAGCAAAAGAAACCATCAAGAAAACAACAAGAAAGCCCACTACATAGCAGAACATATTTGCCAGTGTTATCACAGATAAGTGTTTAATCTCCAACATTTACAGGAAACTCATACAACTTAAAAAAAGGAAGATTAAACAATCCAATCAAAAAATAGGCAATGGACCTAAATAGATACTTTTTGAAAGAGGGCATAAGGAAGGCCAAGAAACATATGAAAAAACATACTCAAAGTCACTAATCATCTGAGAGATGCAAATCAAAACGACAATGCAGTACCATCTCACACCTGTCAGAATGGTTATCATCAACAAATTAGCATATTTATTTTGGGTTAGCATGTTTACATTATCCATAATGTCAAAATTTAAAACTATTAAATATTGCATAGTCAAAGATTTTATTTATATCTTATCTATCTATGATCTATCAAATATACCATTTTTCTATCTTTCATTGTGAATTTTTAATGTTCAAGAGCAGATGTGAAAATGTTTTGCAAAAAAATAATGTGTTTCCTTATTTCATGGGCATGTGTAAGCTCTCCTGCATGAATGAATGAGGGAAAAAATTCTCAACATTTTATAATTTTCAGCCTACTTATTTCAAGTGGTTGTCAATCATATCTGTTTTTGAAAAGATAACTCATAAAATCAAAGATGTAATACATGTCTTAATTGTTATGTGTCATCATTATTTATAACCTTGATTTATCTAGTACCTTTCTCAAAGAATGTATTTGTTCTTTAAATGAATCAATGTTTTAAAAATTTTAATGTCATTATTTCTTCCACATATGTTAGCTCCCACTATAAATAAAAGCTGTGCTTCTTCACACTTTTTCTTTACATCATTGTGAAAAAAATTATACATTGTATTATAATTTGTTACTCTACTTATTATTTTTTTAATATTTTATTGATTTTTTTACAGAGAGGAAAAGAGAGGAATAAAGAGTTAGAAACATCGATGAGAGAGAAACATCAATCAGCTGCCTCCCGCACACCCCCCACTGAGATGTGCCTACAACCAAGGTGCATGCCCTTAACTGGAATTGAACTCGAGACCTTTCAGTCAGCAGGCTGACGCTCTATCCACTAAGCCAAACTAGTTAGGCCCTACTTATTTTTTGACACCTAGATTGTCCTGGGTTTGTGTAGTGGAGCCTCTTTAAGCTAACATGTTTTGTTTTGTTTTGTTTTGTTTTGTTTTATAAAACCCATTCTTCTTTTGACATTCTCTTACTTTCTGGCATGAGAAATTTCAGTCTCATCTGGTACTTTCCTGTCCTGGTCCTGTGTTCAACCATTTTTCATAGAAGCTATGGTTAGTTTAAGTAAAAATGATATGTATAGAATCTGATACCAGGACACCAAGTTTGCTCATTGCTAATGAAATGTTCCTACTATCAGTCCCTTCCAATGAACTGATGTGAAAAGTGTAAGTATCTACACACATATATAACTACACACAAACGTAACTACACACATACATATATACCATAATACCATATATACAACACATTAAGTATATAGGGCGTCCCAAAAATATGTATACATACTTTAACAGCTGATACCTCAACTGACGTGTCTTTCTTTTCAGCCAAACTAAGCTTTGAACAAAAAGAAATTTATTCTAAAATTCTATTAGAAGTTTAAAAATGTAGTTGAAGTGCAAACACTCTCTCTGTAAATATTCAAATAATGTATACATTTTTGAGACACTTTTTAATAATTACAAACTCAATGTTTATTAATGTACAGTTCATTTTCAAAAAAGTGTGTATACATTTGTGTATCTATCTATCTATCTATATCTATTTATCTATATATCTATATATCTATATATCTATATATCTATATATCTATATATCTATATATCTATATATCTATATATCTATATATCTATATATCTATATCTATATCTATATCTATATCTATATCTATATCTATATCTATATCTATATCTATATCTATATATATATATGTGTGTGTGTACCTTAACTAATAAAAGTGTAATATTGAAATTAACTGTTTCTCCAGGACGGGGTAAGCCATGCCCACCAGCCAATCAGAGCAACTGTATGCAAATTAGCCCAGCCAACATGGAGGCCGCCACTCACGGACCTGAGTAAATGGCAGTTTCCATTGCAGCAGGAGTGAAAGTGAAACTGCGGCCACTCCACTTAAACTGGCTCAAGGCAAAACACATGTTTGTAACAAAATAACAATCATAGAATCCTTGGGAGCTGAAGGAAACAGCAGGCCTGGCCTGAGCACTAAGTAACATTGTCTCATTATAGAAGCTGCGAGGTGAAGCAGAGAGGAGGCTACGTTACTAGGAGGCCTCGCCTTAAAGGAACAGCATCAATTATAGAAGATAAACAAACCCCAGAAACCTGTGTCCAGCCAGCCTTGCTGGGACATTGAGTCAATGGGAGTTGTGCGCAGCCTTAAAGCCTGAAAGCGCCAATCAGCCCATCACCCACACTGGTCACAACCCATTGGGGTGAGGAACGTTACTGGGGGGCTTGGCCAGCCTGGAGACAGCCATCAGCCCCTCACCTAGCCTGGTCAGGCACGCCAGCAGGTGGACATCCCCCGAGGGGTCCCAGTCTGTGAGAGGGCACAGGCAGGGCTGAGGGACCTCCCGAGTGCACAGAGCAGCGGAACAGCGCAGGACCCAGGACTCGTGAGTGAAAAAGAGGTGGCGGGGTTGGCGGCCTGCTTGGAAGCTCCCTAGGTCCTTTGCGGGGCACCAGGAAGCAGGAAAGAGGCAGTGGGGGCTGAGGGCCTGCTTGGCGGCTCCCCAGGCCCTTTGAGGAGCACCAGGGAGAGGGAAAGAGGCAGTGGGGGGTCGGCGGCCTGCTTGGCGGCTGCCCAGGCTCTTTGTGGGGCACCGGGGAGCAGGAAAGCAAGGCTGCAGGGGCTGGGTCCTGCTTGGCGGCTCCCCAGACTCCTTGGAGGCACCAAGGAGTGGGAAAGGAAGGCAGCAGGGGACCGGTGAGTGGGAAAGAGTCGGCGGCCTGCTTGACGGTTCCCCAGGCCCTTTGGGGGGCACTGGGGAGTGGGAAAGCAAGCCCTTCACTCACAATTATATTTGACTTCCTTATTGACTTCTTCCTCTCACACAATTTTTCTGCTTTATGTAACACTGTACCTACTGACTCATCATTTATAAACTTTTCTTTCCTCCTTATTTCCTACTTCTGTTCCATCATCATTCTTCCCATTTTTCTACTACCCTCCTTCCCTTCCCACATTCCTTCTTTCCTTTATCTTTACCCCTGCCCACCCTCCCCTTTTTCTTCCTTCCCACCTTAATTTTTTTCCTCACTTCCTCCTTCTGACCTGCTTTGCTCCCTCTGCCATTCCTTCCTTCTTCCCATTCTGCTTTTAAGCTCTACCAGCTTCCTCTTTATAACTTTTCTTCCCTCCCTCTTTTTCTCTCATCCTACCTTTGCCATACATTCTTCTCTACTTACTGCCTCTGTTTAAATACCTATCTATGTATCTGCCTAATTATCCACTATCATTTATCTTTTTTTCTTTTCTGACTTCCACTTTTAAATCTTTCCCCAGTACACAACTATACTTGGTTTTCATTATAGGCCCTACAGTTCACTCATACATCCTCTTTTTTTAACTCTGCAATCTACTGACTCTTTTATAAAGTTCTTCCCTCCATCTTGTTCCACGCCTCCCCCACCTTGTTACTTCCCCCTACACTCTCCCTGGATGCTGCTCCCTCCACCTGCCCCTTGCCCATCTCTCCGTCTCCTGGCTCCCTTGGGTTCACCCTCGCTCTGAAGGGAGATGGGGCCTCACATAGGAGACCCCTACCCCTGTGGCAGAGAAAATAGAGCCAGTGAGAGAGTGGGCCCAGGAGACAGTGTGTGTGTGAGAGAGGGAGAAGCCATCCTTCTCCCATGGGGAGGGGGCATTAACCCCCAGCTCAGGGCTCAGCCCCAGCCAGGTGGCAGCTGCCCATGCAGTCCCGGCACTGCAGCTGCAAAGCAGGAGCACCTGTACCTCTGGACCATCTGCCCCTCCATTCGGGGACCCACCAATGGCTCAGCTTCTGTCTCCTATGTGTGTGCCCCGCGATTGATCCAGGCCACAGCCTCGGGGCCAGCTGGCTGTTCCTGCCCCCGTGGCTGCCGCCTGGATGACAGGACACAACACACAGAGGCTTAACCTCCATGTATGTGCCCCAAGATTGATCCAGGCTGCAGCCTCGGGGCTGGCTGGCTGTTCCTGCCCTCAGCTGCTGCCTGGATTCTGGGGCAGAGGTCTTCATTCTGCCCTACTGGGCCAAGGTCTGTGGCTTCTCCCAGAGCTCCAGCCTCCACCATCTTGGCTGGGCTAATTTGCATACAGTTTCTCTGATTGGCTGGTGGGTGTGGCTTAGGCGTCCCCCAAAAAAACGGTCAATTTCAATATTATACTTTTATTAGAGAAGATGATGTTCTAAAATTAGAAATCCAATATAAATCCCATTGGACTAAAATCAAGGCATCAACTGGACTTCCTTTCTGGTGACTCTAGGGGGAACTGTGATGTTTTTACTATCATTATTAGTGGTAATGGTATTGCTGTTTCTACTTTATGGAGATTAGGGCTCTTACCGAGCTCAGGCTACAACTTTGCTTGTCACCTTGTTAACTGACCTTAATTCCATGCCAACTGCTGATTTTCTCTGTCACCTGTCTATTTGACCCTGATTTTGCGCCAGCTGTTGCCTTACTTAGCTTCTTTCTTTGTCCCATCACCTCAGGATGGCTGATATTACACTGGTCGAGTGGCTCAGTTGGTCAGAGCATCCTCCAGATACTTTAGGGTTGTGACCTTGGCCCACTTATTAGGACACATACAAGTTATTGTATAAATAACTCTCCCTTCCTTCTCTAAAACAAAGAAAATCAATTAATAAATACGTTTAAAAATAAAGGAAAAACAGCTTGGTCCATTCTTCACACAATCTTGATTTTCCACAGGTTAACCCCAACAATTATGTTTCTAGTGGAAGAGGATGTACAATGCAGCAGAGGTAAAGGTTAAGCTTTTATTTAAAAAGCTAAGATTAGTGTGAATGCGACACATACTAACTATCTAGTCAACTCTCTGCTAATAGTCTTTGCTTAGAAAAAAGTAGTATATCTGTTCTAACTAATTTGTTTCTAACTATGAAATAAAAGTATTAGATTATATTATCTTTTATTATTCATGACTAATACACAAGAATAACCTAATTTACATTTTTAGAAAAGCATGCATAATATCTGTCATTATATATTTTCATTACAAAATTATCTACCTATAAATACACTTTTAGAGAAGTATGTTTAGTTCTAAATTTAAAAATGCATACAATTAACCCATGTAAATTTTGTCCTTCTGACCCTAGATAATTTATTCTGATTTCTTTTGCATTAAAAAAAAGAATATAAGGGAAGCCAAAACTTTTAAAGTGATATCTTTTGCAATGGGGAAAAGAAAGGGGACATCTATAATATTTTCAAACAATAAAATAATTTTTTTAAAAGCTTCTGTATTGCAAAGAAATTTCACATAACCTCTTTTATGTTGAAAATATCTGCTTTGTGAAGGATGCATTAGTTACTTAAGATTGCCATAACAAAGTTTTGGAAATGATTACTTTGTGTGACAAAATTTATTCTCATACTTTTGAAGAATAGAAGTCCAAAACAAGATGTAAGCAGTGTCATTTTTTCCCTATGAAAATTAAAAAAAAACACACACACAAACAAAACAAAACAAAAAAAATTGCATTCCTTTCTTCTTCTGCCAGATTCTGGAAGCTCCCAGTATCCTTGGGATTTATTGGCTTGTTGCTACATCTTTCCAATCTCTGGCTCTAGGTCACATGATCTTCTTCTGTGTGTATAACACTGTATGTCTTCTAATCTTCTTGTAGGGATGCAGGTTGCTTGATTTAGGGTATAAACTTATTTTAATCCAGTATAAACTCATTTTAACAAATTTCATTAACAATTTGCAAATAAGTTCACATTCTGAAGTTCCTTATTCTTCAATCCACTACACATGTAAACTTTTTTTTTACATTTTTTAAAATTACATAAAGCTTTACAAAGATTAATACATATATCTCTTTTTCCCCCCTGCCCTTCCCCCAGCCTCCCCTACCCCCCAGTGTTTTGTGTCCATTTGTTATGCTTAAATGCTCACACAAAAGTCCCTTGGCTGATCTGTTACCCCCCCCCCAACGTCCCTGTCCTT
>PVJC01003342.1:0-15880 GCA_004026665.1 Murina feae
AAGCACCTACATACACATTAAAAAGTATTTTTGGTAGACTTTAAGGGAGATCTATAGCAAGCATATCAAACTCGCAGCCCATGGGCTGCATGTGGCCCAAAATGAATATTTTTGCAGCCCAGCCAACATAACAGTATGTAAAAAACGTTTCAATAAAAAGTTCGTAACTTAATTTTTACAAGATCCTGTTATACATAATTATTAATAACAAGCTACAACATTTCGTTAATGACTGATTATTATAATTATGTTGCATTCATTTCTCTTACGCACCTTACTCGCAGGTGCACCATATTTCTCCACTAATACTAGCAGTGAGTATTTTAGCAGCTGACTGCCAAGTCATTAGTCTTGGACTGACTTGTTTGGTGTGTGCAACAGGAAATATTTCGCTTTTGGAAACAAGGAAAACAGGTTTATTTGTGTTATGCTAATTAATTTGTGCTGTTATTTAGTGCCTGGCAAGTTAATGTTCAAGAAAAAAAATATTAATTTTTATTAAAATGTTCTATTATTTTAACAATTACTCATTTATTTCAGTCTTTTGTATTCAGCATGTCTTTATTGAAATAAACCTACGTTTCTATGAAAGTTGAAGCTTTTGTTTTTTTGCGACCCATATACACTTAAACCTTATTTGGCCCATGTTATGTTAGCCTTTGAGTATGACATGCTTAATCTACAGCAACACAGCCAAAGTAGTAGAATTTAACACCCAACTGACATCACTGGATAAATTTTTCAGACAAAAAAAATCGACAAGGAAATAGCAACCTTAAACAACACACTAGATCTGAGGAATTTAATTGATATTTACTGAACATTTTATACCAAAGCAAAATATATATTCTTTTTTTCTTTTTTTTAATTTTTAAAAAATATATTTTATTGATTTTTTACAAAGAAGGGAGAGGGATAGAGAGCTAGAAACATCGATGAGAGAGAAACATCAATCAGCTGCCTCCTGCACACCTCCTACTGGGGATGTGCCTGCAACCCAGGTACATGCCCTTGACCAGAATCGAACCTGGGACCTTTCAGTCCGCAGGCCGACACTCTATCCACTGAGCCAAACCAGTTAGGGCAGAATACATTCTTATCAAGCACGCATGGAACATTCTCAAAGAGAAACCACATGTTGAGATACAAAATTAAGTCTTAACAAATTCAAGAAGATTGAAATCATATTAAGCATCTTCTAGAATCATAATGACATGAAACTACAAATAAACTACAATTTAAAAACCTCAAATATATTCAAACACATGGAGGCTAATATATTATTAAACAAACAATGAGATCAAGGAAGAAATCAGAAATTAGCTGGAAACAAATGAAAATTAACACACAAAAAACCTATGGGACATAGCAAAAGCAGCCCTGAGAGGGAAATTCGTAGCATTATAGGCCTACTTAAAGAAACAAGAAAAATTTCAAGTGAATAATCTAACCCTACAAAAAAATATTACTAGAAAAAGAACAAAGAAAAGCCAAGAGTAAGCAAAAGGAAGGAATAAAGATCAGAGCAGAAATAAATGACTTAGAGACAAGTTCAATACCCAGTGAGGGCATGCAGTAAGCAGCTGGTCAATGATTCTCTCTCATCATTGATGTTTCTAACTCTCCCTCTCCCTTCCTCTCTGAAATAAAAAAAATAAAAAAATAAAAATAAAAAGAAAAGAAACAAAGAGAGAGGACCCAAATATATAAAATTAAAAACAAAAGAGGTGAAATAATAACTAACACCACAGAAATACAAAGGACTGTAAAAAATACTATATGCCAACAAGCTGGACAACCAGGATTAAATGAACATATTTCCTAGAAAAATGCAACCTTCTAAAACTGAATCAGGAAGAATCAGAAAACATGAATAGGCCTATAACAACTAATGAAATTGAAGCAGTAATCAAAAATTTTCCAGTAGCCAAGCCAGTGTAGTGTGGCTCAGTAACTGAACATTAAACCATGCACCTAGAGACCATTGGTTCGATTCATGGTCAGGGCACATGCCCAGTTGCAGCTCGATCCCTAGAGGGGGAAAAGGGGTGAAGGTGCAGAAGGCAACTGGTCAATGTTGATGTTTCTCTCTCATTGATGTTTCTACCCCTTTCTCTCTCTCCCTTCCTTTCTTAAATAAATAAAAAATATTTTAAAACAAACAACAAAAAACCTCCAGTAAACGAAAGTCCTGGACCAGATGCTTCACAAGCAAGTTTTACCACATTCAAAGAAGAACTAACACCTATCCTCTCAAATTATACCAAAAAGTTCAAGAGGTGGGAAGATGCCCAATCTCTTTTATTAGACCAGCATTATCCTAATTCCAAAACTATATAAAGACATTACAAAGGAAGATTATAGGCCAATATCCCTGATGAACATAGATGCTAAAATCCTTAACAAAATATTAGCAAATTGGAACCAGCGGTACATTAAACGGATCATACACCAGGACCAAGTGAAATTCATTCTGGGGACCCAAGGCTGGTATAATATTCGCAAGTCAATAAATGTGTATATAACATAAACAGAATGAAGCATTTTAAAAAAATAACATGCTCATATCAACAGATGTTAAGAAAAGCACCCATTTATGATAAAAACTCAGAAAAGTGGGAATAGAGGGAGCATATCTACTTATATAAAAACCCTGGGTGTGACATCACAACCCGAGGCATGACCAACTAGAAGGAAGTCAGTCCTGTAGGGGTTGTCTTGGAAACAGCTGTGTCCTCCCCCAGCTGTTTCCCAGAGGGCCAGCATGGAAGTACTGAGTCCTGGGTTGCCTTGCCAAGGGCTGCATCCTCCCCTAGCTGTTTCCCGCGAGGATTGAGGGAAGAACCCACCCTTGGAGCGCCAGGAGCGCCCAGCAGCAGTCAGTCCTGGGTTGCTGAGGTGGAGGCCACAGCGGTAGAACTCTGGTGTGAGCCAACAGGGGGCGTGGCTGGCCTTCAAACCAGACCCTGACAGTAGGGAGGAGGCAGCCCCTCATAGAATCTGCCAGCCAGGGACCCCATTTGCCTGCTCTGGTGATTCCCTGAGACTCCAACCCACCAAACTTACAGGCTCACCCAAGCTGTTTTCAGTACCTTTTCAATAGGAAAAGTCAGGCTTCAGAATTTCTTAAAATCCTTCAAACAAGCAGCATCTGCCCTCAGTGTGCCCCATACCTCTCACTAAATGGCCCCGAAGAACTAGCAGCAGCTGCAGATCACTTTGTAGCTCAAGCTAGGTGGCCAGTGGAAGCTGACCTTGGCCTCGACCTCCTTGGAGGCCCCAGAGCCAGTGCACAGGGTGGATAGCTTCAGACTACATTAAAACACAACCCAAACACCTACACAATAACATGCTAAAAGGGCAGACTCAGTGGGGCGGGCCTCTGCACAGCTGATCCTCCATGGCTGTCAATGGTCACAGCCAGTTGCATCACATATTGGCCTGGGGTAAATCCCTCCTATTGATGTGCCAATAGCAATCGAGACTCAACTACAACAGGATCGTATACACAGCCCACACGGGGGTGTGGGGAGGGACACAACTAGAGTGGCCAGCTTGGGTAACTGGAGATTCTGTGCCAATGGACCCTAGAGGACACCTACTACATTAGGCTACGCTACCAAGCTTGGGAGACACAGCAACACTACCTAATACATAAAAACAAATCCAGGGAAGCTGCCAAAATGAGGAGACAAGAAAGCATGTCCCCAAAAAAAAGAGCAGAACAAAACTCCACATAAAGAACAAAATGAAGATAAGCAATCTACTAGATGCAGAGTTCAAAACACTGGTTATAAGGATGCTCAATGAACTTACAGCATTTAAAAAAAAGGCATGAAAACCATAAAAAAGAAGCAGTTAGAAATGAAGGATATACCAAATGAAATGAAGTTTAATTTACTGCGAATCAACAGTGGAGTAGATGAAGCCAAGAATTAAATCAGTGATACAGAATAGAATGAATCAAAAAACACCCAGTTAGAACAGCAAAAATAAAAAAGAATCCAAAAAAATTAAGGTATTGTAAGGAGCCTCCTGTGACAACTTCAAGCATACCAATATTGGCATCATGGGGATGCCAGAAGGAAAACAGAGACAGGAAGAAATTCAAAATCTATTTGAAAAAATAATCTCAGAAAACTTCCCTAACGTGGTGAAAGAAATAAACATATATTAGTCCAGGAAGCACAGATAGTACCAAACAAGATAAACCCAAAGAGGTTCACACCAAGACACATCATAATTAAAATTCAAAAGGTTAAAGACAAAAAGAGAATCTTAAAAGCAGCGAGAAAGCAGTTAGTTATTTACAAGGGAGCTCCCATAAGACTATCAGCTGATTTCTCAACAGAAACTCTGCAGGATAGTAGAGGTTGGTAAGAAGTATTCAAATTCAAAGTGATGCAAAGTGAGGACCTACAACTAAGATGAACCAGCAAAACAATCATTTAGAATCAAAGGCCATATAAAGAACTTCCCAGGTAAGAAAAAGCTAAAGAAGTTCATCACCACCAAACCAGTATTACATGAAATGTTAATGAGTCTTCTTTAAGAAGGAAAAAATAAGAACAGAAAAATGGCAATAAATACATATCAATAATTGAATTTCAAAAACAAAATAAACAAATAAGCAGGACAGAAACAGTTCAAAAAGGTTTTGATGGTTTCCAGATGGGAGGGGGGCTGGAAGGATGGGTGAAGAAGGTGAAGGAATTAAGAAGTACAAATTGGTTATCACAGAATAGCCATGGGAATGTAATGTACAGCATAGGGAATACAGTCAGAAATATTTTAATAACTATGTATGGTGTCAAATGGGTACTAGATTTATCAAGATGATAACTTAGTAAGTTATATAATGACTAGTCACTGGAGTTTACACCTGAAACTAATATATGTCAACTGGAATTAAAAAATTATTTAAAAAATTTTTTCAATATATTTTTATTATTTCAGAGAAGGAATTGGGAGAGATAGAAACATCAATGATGCAAATCATCGACTGGCTGCCTCCTGCAACCCAGGAATGTGCCCTGACCAGGACTGAACTATGACCTCCTAGTTCATAGGTCAATGTTCAATCACTGAACCATGCCGCCAGACTATGTAAATTTTTTAAAAAAGAAGGTATTATAGAAGAGCAATTGAAATGGTAAATGTAAGAGAATATTAACTGTTCAGGAAAACATCTTACAGAGTTTAATTCTATATAATAAAGATGTAATATGCAAATGGTCGTTACAAAACGACTGGATCACAGCTCAGCAGGAGGGTGGGGCAGCAAGCTACAAGTGGGCGGCAGAGAGGTACAGGAGTGGATAGGGCAGCAGGCTATGGGGAGGCAGGGGGCAGAGGGAGCTACAGGAGGGCAGGGAAACGATCAGAGAACTACTGGAAGGCAGCAGCAAGCTACTGGTGTATGGATTCGTGAGCAGGGATACTAGTAAAAATAGAAGAGAAAAGGCTGGTTAATCCAAAAGATGACAAGAAAGCAGAGAAAAAAAAGACAAATACATAAATTCTACAGCAATAGAAAATACTAAAACTGTTTATTGAAATTAATATAATTATATTAATAAATGGACTAAATACTTCAGTAAAAAATCAGTCTTTATCAACTGAAAAACATAAAACCTTATTATATTCTGCTTACATGATACACAGCTTATATGTAAATACTATATAAGATGTTTGCAAATAAAAAATGAAAAAGAATATACAAGCAAAAACTAATCAAAAGAAAGCTGATAGATACAGTGAATCTTAATCAGAAAACATTAAACATTAAAAAAATATATAATGATAAATGAGTCAATCATAAAGAAAAATATAACAATTCTATGTAAGTACCTAATAATATTGCTTTAAAGTATATAAAACAAAACACAAAGGAGCATGCATTATATGCTTCCATTTATAAAAAGTACAAAAAGTCAGGAGAGTGTATTGCCTTAGGGCATAAGAAAGTCTACTAAGGTATTATGAATATTCTACATTTTTATTTGGGTAGTAGTTAAAAGAGTGTGTTCATAAGCAAACTCATAAGGCTGTTCATAATTTCTGTATCTTTTAGTATGTTTGCTATCTATCCTTAAAAACAAACTATAAAATAAAGTGATTTAAAGTATTCAACACAGTCATTATCTCCAATGGGAACAAAGAGAAAAGATTGACATAGAACATTAGGAGCCTCAACATTAGTATCATACTATTTCTTAAACTGAGTGGCTTTTTTGTTTATTACTATACTTCAAGACATACGTACACTACATACATGCTTTTGTACAATTCTAATACTTCAGGATTTTTTTTTAAATTCCTATATACCAACATGTGAATAGTAGCTTGTCAGTGGGTGGTTGGACTGTAGGTGGTTTTATTTTTATTTTTTACTTTTCCATATTTTCTGATTTTATAAAAACTTCTATAATCTTTTAAAAATGAATTTTTAAAAAGGAAAAATCCACCATAATTTTCTACCTCAGATATTTACAAAACACTTCATTATAGAAGTATATTTTATATCCCAAAGTTAAAATGTTAAAGTCACACAATAGCTGGTGGGCTAATTAAATATTACCAAAAAAGCATGAAAAAATTTTTTATAATAATGGAATGCTTTTTTATCTTGATTGTGTTGGTGGTAACATGAGCATTTATGAAAATTTACTGGGTACTTAAAATGAATGTGTTTTATTAGATGTAATTATCCCATCTAATAAAAGAGTAATATGCAAATTAACCATCACTCCACAACAAAGATGGCGGCGCCCATAGTGGTGGGGCAGGATGCTGGCGGCATCACCCTGGCAATGTGAACCCTACAAGCATTGCCTCGGAAACCATGAGCAGGTCACACTGCCCTGGAACAGGCAATCACCGCCAGCAGGAAGCCCCCAGAAGGGCCTGCTCACAGGTCACTATGGTGATCAGCGAGCAGGAAAGCCTGGCCAGCCCGTGGGCAGCCTGCAGCAGGCAAGCCCAGCCGCCCTCAGGCAGCCTGCAGCAGGGCCTGCTTTCTGGTCGCCAGGGCGATTGGTGAGCAGGCAAGCATGGCCGGCAGGCAGCATTCACCCCTGGCCACAGCTCAAGGGAGAGAACAACATGCAGGTGAGGCCGGGAGCCTGAGAGATCAACACAGAGGGGTGCCTGCTTCAAGCCTCCATGATGTGGCTGGGGGCAGGCCCTCAGCAGACAGACAGACACACACACATAAAAACACACACACACACACACACACACACACACGGGCGCCTGCTCCAAGCCTCCTATGCAGCTGGGGATAGGCCCCCAGCAGGGACACACACACTCACTCACACACATATACACACATGGGGTGCCTGCTTCCAGCCTCTGATGCAGCTGGAGGCAGGCCCCCAGTGGGGACATACACACATGGGGCACCTGCTGTGAGCCTCCGCAGTGCAGCTGGGAGCAGGCCCCCAATGGACACACACACACACACATACAAACAGGATGCCTGCCAGACTGGGGCCATGAGTAGGACATCCACTGAGGGGTCCTGGACTGTGAGAGGGGGCAGGCTGGGCTGAGGGACTCCCCCCCCCCCCCCCCCCCCCGTGCATAAATTTCATGCACCAGGCTTCTACTATTCTAATAAAGTTGGTCTTTAAAAACTATTATTGTCCAGACACACTAGAAATAATTAGAAAATAATATTTTACATACAGTACCTACAAATTCCACAGTTTTCACAATGATACTGCTTCTTGTCTTTGTCAAACAGATGGCATATACTGCAATAGTATTCTCCAAACAATGTGCTACACTCTTCACAAGTCTGTTGGGCCTAAAAAAAGGCACATGTAAGTAAAAATTGGGATAAATTTATCAAAACATTTTGAATTACTATTTGAATACCCAGAATTATGTTAAGTATATGCAGTTCTATTTTTATAAGGTTTTAAACACTTAAAGCAATGATATTGCTTACTTTGAGAGCTGCCGTACTTGGCAATACTTTTGATTAAAATTTTAAAACCACCTTAGTCAAAATTTTGTTAAAATAAAGAAAATAAAAATGTGATAAAATCTTACATGTTGAATTTTTTCACAATTTATGCACTGTACTTCCTTTACTTTAAAGCGATCTAGCTGATGATCTTCCTTGTTATCATGACACAACCGGCAAGTATACAACTTGTCACAGCAAGGTGCCTAATGCCCAGGGGAGAAAAAGAGTTATAATAAGCAAGAGAAGACAAGTTTGCAATGCAAAGAGAAATTTTCTTCCTCCTCTTCCTGGAACAAGTTCAAAGAATACAACCTACAAATCAGCTGGGTAAGCTGATCCAAAACATAACATTTCATTATTTCTTGGCATATTTTAACTATTTTTTTTTCAACATCTCTATGTTTGTACCAAGTTGAATATAACTTTGTCCTTAAAGACAAAAGAATCATGAAAGATGCAAATCTCTAGACTGAAAATTAACCCTCCAACACCCTAAACAGCAAGCCAGCAACAACTTCTTGACATTTCCAGATAAATTCATTTACCTCCTTCAATCGCTAAACATTGACAAAGGCTGTCCACAAAAATCTGTTCTCTCCTTCCTCCCAGCTATACTACAGTTCCTAGACTTTCTTGCCGTTACTTGTGGTCAAATGACTAAGTTCTTACCAAGAGAATATGAGCAGAAGACATATTAATTAATTAGTGCCACTCCTATGCCTGAATATTAATTAAGAAACTGTGCATGACTCCTCCTTCATGTTTCCTTTTCCCTTTCCATAAGATGAAACCCGTACAGGGCAGCAACCCAGCTGACGACTATATGCCCTAAAACATGGCAAAATAACACAACTATAAAAGCTTGTCTCTGGAGTGATCGTGTAGAACAGAGCCTCAACAAACAGGATCACTCACCTTGGAACTGTTAGGTAGGAGAAATAAACTCATTATTCTTTAACTCACCTTACTGTTGAGTCTTTTTGTTATAGCAATTTATTTAGCCTTACCCCAACTAGTACATTAAGAAGTTTCCAGACTAGCAAACTAACCCAATACTTTCCAGTACAATGTAACCTTTTAGCTCCCTACTCATTTCTGAAGACTTCCTATGCCATGACTCACCATGATATAGTTTATTCCTTAAAGATTTTAACACTCAACTGGCTGCCTCTCTCTCCAACACTATTCTTGTCCTAACTCTTAGTGATCTGCACACCCACAATAATAACCCTTCCGATACTCTGAAGTCTGATACTTGTCTTTCTCACTTCCACATATGCTCAGTCATACTACAGAAGAGTGGCTCTCCAATGTTTTGGTCTTAGGATCCCTTTACACTCTTAAAAATTATTAGTTATTCCAGAGAGCTTTTTGTTTATGTGAATTATAGTTATTAATACCATATTATAAACTGATAGGTCCTGAAAATATTTATTTTTAAAAATAATAGTAACAAGCCCATTACATCTTAACATAAATAAAAGTTAATGAAAAATAAGTTATATTTTCCCCCAAAATTTCTGGGTTCTAAATTCTGCTTCTACATTCAATTAGTTTTGGTTGAAATATCTAAAGAAATGTTGAAATCACAAAAATATGTAGTTGGAAATGGGAGTACTTTAATAGCCTTTTTAGAGAATTTGGATATTCTTCTCTGATACTATACAAAAACTCAACAACTCTTGTTAGTTGCAATATGGACTCTGAAATCGTATCGGTAAACTATTCTCCCTCATACAGTAAAACCCACTGACCTATCTTGAACTCTGAATATATCTTTTACTCATGCACGGGTCATTTGGAAAGTATCAGTTCACCGAATTATGCAATATCAAAAAATCACATTTGTTAATATCACTACCCATGTCATCAGAAATTTTTTTAGGTACTGGGAAGCACTGAAGCTCACAGTGACTAAGACACATTTTCCCAAGTTTACTTAGTACGTGAAAGCTCAGAATTTATCAGTTAGTTGTTTTCCAGGTAATGACAGTCACCCTTCTCTCCTTTTTAAGAAAATGGTCACCAAATACCCAAGCCTGAATAACCATACTTCAAGTAAAAATATGTTGTTCAATAAAAAATGCAAATAGTTCAGTTCATAATAATTGCACAAGAGTTTTTCCTCACAAAACCACCTAATTTCAGTCTGTGCAGAAAGTGGTTGATGAAAACATCAAACATGTGAAAAGATATAATCAAGGGATGAGATTTTATAAAATTAATAATTTTGCTGCTTAAGTTTTATCAATGACATTCTTTAGTGAACCTGGCTTTTTTTTTGAGGGGGGGGGGTGTAATATATAGGTGTAGCACAGTTCAGTGCCCCTGCCTTGATTTGTGCTAAGGTGCCAGCAGTATTAATCATTCGTTTTGCACACACTTAAAAAGACAATGTCTTAATTAGACATTGAAGGAAAGTAGTTTTGACCTTGAGGAATCCATTCATCCCACATGGAAAACCACTGCTCTAGAAGAACTGAGGCATGTTTGTAACTTAATTTCAAGTATGGAATGTTCTAAACACTACCTCCTCTCTTTCCAACACACTCCAATTCTTCTGCACACACCCTGGGTTCCTTCTCTCTTCCTCTACATACTCACCCAGAATCTCCACTGGTTAAATCCAACTCTCTCCCACCTAACTTAGGAACAGTTGAACACAGATCAAGAAAAAGCACCTCAACACTGACTGGTCTCAATTTAAAGTCATAACCACTGAAAAAAAAGTGGGTTCTTACTACCACGATTTCCCAGTCAATTCCCTCATTCTTCCAAAGTGTAGGTCCTAGGACCTTGATTACTTCACATCCTCTCTCCCTTTAAACCTTGAACACCTCTTCCTACCTCCTTACAATCTGCTGATGAATGGCCTTGCTTCTGATTTCACTATGAACACAGAAATAATCAAGAGAACATCCTCCCACAAACCCTAACAACCCACTTGCAAATGTATCTTATATCCTATCTTCCTTTCTGTTACAGAATCTACAGTCCATGTTATTGGACCGTAGGCTAACTTATGCACCGGGTTCCATGTTCTCTGTGAATACCCAAGGTCAGCGCTCCTAGTTTTGCCTCTCCCTATTAGAAAATGTTCTCACTTTACTGGGTCGTCCCCAAGAATATACAAACATGCAGCAATAACTCCCATCTTCACGGGAAAATAGTCCAATGACCCCACATCTCCCAGCAACCACAGCCTTGTGTTTTTGTTCTTTCACAACACACTCCAAGGGTTGTCTACAGAGGCCGTTACCAGTTCCACTATCCCATTCTCTCTTGAACACACTCCAATGAAGTTTCCTCCCACTGTCTCCACAGACGCTTCTCAGGATACCAGCTACCTCCTCCTTGACCAATTTTTAGTTCTTTTTTTACTCCAACAGCAGCATTTGATTTAGTTGATGACTCCCTCCTAAAAACTTTTTCACGTGGCCTCTGGTATTTAAGGAAGACAGAGCGGAAGGACAAAAAAGCAGCTGGTAACTCAATTCCTTACACCACACTTGGTGAAGGACCAACCAATGCAGCAGAGGAACAGTCACCAAACCTTGGCCTGCAAAAAAGGCTTTAGATGGTCTATACAGGCTACATAGTTCTTAAACAGGAACTTCTATTACCAGCTGTATTTTATATATGAGGCACTTGAAGGGTAGTTTGCTCAAATTATTAAGGAGCAAGGCTAAGATCTAGGTGTAGGGTATGGAGCTCCGAATCTCAAACTTTCTAAGCTAAATCTTCAAACCGGTTCGGATGGGTGCCAATTTTTAAAATTACATATCGCCTAGAAATTTTTCTCAGAGTGAACAGCGGAAGTAACAATATATGCACATTAGGCACTGTCCTACCCATCACGTCCTACTTCGAGGCAATTACAGGACTGTCTTCCCAGTTCACACACACATGTTCTCCTTGCCAGGTCTGGCCACATTCAGGCTCTAAAATGAAGCTGTAAAACGTATCTATTACAGGAGCTGAAATCACATCAGACTCTCTACTTGTTATCCATTATTTCATCACACTTGATAGGCATCCTGGGGAAGGGCCAGCACAGGCCCGAGACTGCCTCAGTCTACTTCCAGCAGCACAAAAAAACAAAAACAAAAAATGAGATAAACCCACTGATAAAGGGGATCCATGTGCAAGCCCAGGCTCTTCCCAAACAAGGACCATTTTGCTTGCAAAGTACAACGCAGGAGGAAATGAGCGGCCTCTCGCCAAGAATGTTCTCTGCAGCAGGAACCCAGCTGAAGGCGAAGAAGGTAGTAGCCTCACAAACAGCTCAGCCTCAAACTTAAGCCCAGACCTACACCGCCTGGCCCACTCCGTCCCCAGCCCGGCCCGGCGGAAGCTCGTAGAGGAAGAGCCCAATTAAGTCGTCACCTTCAGGAGACATCCTCTGTCATAATGCTCGCAGCCCCGCCGCCCTTGCTCTGGGCCTCGGGCGCCATCTTCCCGCACCAAGGCCGCCATCTCCTCTCCCTCCCCTTAACACTCCAGGGACCCTTCTCCCAGGATGGAAACTACGTCCAGAGAAGCAGTGCCGCCCTAGCACATCCCTCCCGGCCGCGGTGGCCAGCGGAGCCAATATGGCCGCTGCGCACGTGACCCGGGGCAGTCGGATTTCCGGCTGACGGGGCGGAAGCCGAGGAAGACGCAATCTCTGTCGTCGACGTTAGTCGCTGTCCTCGCTGCTAACGGTAATGACTCTTAGGTAGCCTTTGCTTTCCCCACCCCATGACGACCCGCCCGAACTCTTGGGCGTGGCTCGGCCAGAAGGACAGCAGCGGCGCGGAGACGCCCGGCGGCCCCCGCGGAAGGGCCCCTCTCCGGCCGCATCCGCACCTGACGGGCCGGCCCCTCCCTCTCCTCCGCGCGCGGCCTCGAGAAAGGGGCGGAGCTCGGCCGCCCCCAGGCCCTGCGCGGATCCCGGGCGCGCGCCGCTGCGGGGCACCGGGACTCTCACCGGCGCCTGGCACTGCTTCCCTGTCCCCGCACCCCTTCCTCCCCTTCGCTTGCTCTTTATTTCTTCAAATTATGTGTTAATGTTTACTGTATACCAGTCACCAGCTAAGTCGTGGGGACAAAGCAAAAAAAAAAAAAAGGGAAAAACACGCCCCACCAACATCCCTCATCACAGACTGAGGGGGAAAGACTGAGAATCTCTGAAATACGTATGAGAGTGCAGCTTTGAGACGCGCTGGGAAGAAGCGTGTGCTCTGCGAGAGCTCATAGCGGGCCGCTGGCAGCCTGGGGGCCGGAGCGGTCTCGCTGGGGAAGCCGGGGCTGGGGACGGCCTTCCCCGGGGAGCAGTGGTTCTCAACCTCCCTAATGCCCTTCAGCACAGTTCCTCACGCTGTGGTGACCCCCAACCATAAAATTATTTTTATTGCTATTTCATAACTGTAATGTTGTTACTGTGGTGACTCATAATGTAAATATCTGATATGCAGGATGTGTTTAGGCGACCCCTGGGAAAGGGTCGTTGGACGCCCCCAAAGGGGTCGCGACCCACAGGTTGAGAACCGCTGGCGGGGAGCCCGCCTGGGAGGGAGCCTGGGCGGGGCATGCGCAAAGGAGCCCGCGTAATTGAAGTCGCCTCCAGCGCGCAGCTCGGTGCCACTCGCTCTGACAGAGCCGCGCCCCTGGAAGCTGTCTGAGCGACCCCGCGGGGTTGGGCGAGCGCACTCGCCGTGGCCCCCGGGAGGCCCTGGGGAAGCTGACCGTGCCCCGCTGGCGCCGGAGTCACTAACGCCGGCCCTTTTCCTTTTCTTCCAGTTCTGTTATGCGCTGCTAGAGTCATGGTGAAATGCTGCTCGGCGATCGGGTGCGCTTCTCGCTGCCTGCCCAACTCCAAGTTAAAAGGACTGACTTTTCACGTGTGAGATTTTTTTTTTTTTTCCTCTGTCCTTAAGCCACGGGCTTTCAAAAGCCAGAGCCGTTTTCCTTACATCTTACGTTTGGGACTTCAGTTCCCAAGTTCTTTTTAACTAACCTTTCTACTTAAAATCTGAAGCGACGGTGATAGCTTTACGCTCCTAGTGGAGTTAGAAGCCCAGGTGCCCGGCTGCTTAGCAAACGCGCGGCCGGAGCCCAGCCGCTCGCGCCGCTCTGCACCTTAGCTCCTTCCGAGAACGCGGGCGCTGCTCACGCGCTTTACAGCCTGAAGGAAGCATCTTTGCCCAGATATTTTCTGCTCTTGGAGGCAGAGAAACCTTCCGTTGTGGATCTTACCATAAAGTATTAAATATCCTTTGAAATTTCTTTATAACATGAGGAAAATTTAAAGGAGGGCCATATGTCTACAGCATTAGTGGGAAAATCTGACTATTAAAACTGTAAGTTACCAAAAAAAAAAAAAAACCTGAAAGTTACAAAAGCATGAATTTTGATAGTTTCTGCTATAATATTTCCCAAGAGTAATAGCAGACTGGTTAAGAAATTAATTTAGTCACATCCTTAATTCAAGTATAATGTCAGTAGTGTTTAATTTTAAAATACTTTTTGTATTTTTTTCCAGATTCCCCACAGATGAAAATTTAAAAAGAAGATGGGTATTAGCGATGAAAAGACTTGATGTGAATGCCGCAGGCTTTTGGGAGCCTAAAAAAGGAGATGTGTTGTGTTCAAGGCACTTTAAGAAGACAGATTTTGACAGAAGTGCTCCAAATATTAAACTGAAACCTGGAGTCGTACCTTCTATCTTTGATTTCCCACCTCACTTACAGGTGTGTTTATGAGGTGCTGCTTGCCACCATTACTCACTCTTTATGGTACGATTGAAGAAGCTTCACCACACTTGCTTTGGAATCCTTTAAGTTTTTAAAGATGTGAACTGCTGCTTCAGACTGTGAACTGTGTAGTAGCGTATTTTACCAGTAGCCTCTCAGAAGTATGTACAAAGGTTTGGTGAAATGGACTGCCCCTAGGAGTTAGCATAACTCCAGATTTGTATCTGAAAAATAGAGGAACATAAGAATGGTTTAAGTAAAGGTCCAAGTTGGCAGCCCTGCTCACTTTGGTTTAGAGCCACGTACATGCAAACTTGAAGCCTAGGTAAGACTGGAAGGGGAAAAAAAATAAGAACAGGAGAAGGTAAGGAGAGATGAGGTCTGAAAAGGAAATTGAAAGGATTAGGGAAGTAAATTCTAGTTGAACTCTGTTTTTTTTCTCCTGATATTAGTGCTATGGGTTAGCTGCCTCACCCTCAATACCTTTCTTGACTTCATATACCTGGAAGTGTATTTGCTTCCATAAACTTTAGACTGGCTGATCCAATGTGGAAAGTTCAGAGAGCGCCTGTGGGTTCCACAATAGTAAGGAACCTCCATTGACAGCTGGAAACAAGGGAGGAAGTCCAGCAGTGTGACTGCACCCAAGTGATCTTGGTCACTGTCTGCAGTTGTTCCTATTGTGGTTCCTGAATTATCAAGTAGAGACTGCCTCACTTTCTCCCTTATTAGTAAATGTGCAATATCTTGTGCATTTTGCTCTGAAGGGTGTTTATCCCATAGTAAGGCATCATCTATCTGCAGTGTTAAGAGGACCTTAAGAAATATTGGCATAAAAAATCAAATAAAACATAAGTTACTTTCAAAAACTATTTCCTAATAAAGAAAATTTTATTATAGGAAATTAGATAATAAAGGAAAAAAATAAAAATTAATAATTACATAATCCAGAGATAATACTATTGAACATTCTTATATGTATCTTTTCAGTAATTTGTATATGTATGTTTATATATAAATTCATCTCTACCTATATAGTCTTTTTTTTTAATTTATCTTTATTGTTCAGATTATTACAGTTGTTCCTCTTTTTTCCCCCATAGCTCCCCTCCTCCCATTTCCCACCCCACCCTTTGTCCTCCCCCGCCACTGTCCTCATCCATAGGTATAT
>PVJC01003342.1:15980-71398 GCA_004026665.1 Murina feae
CCTTTCTATGCCTCTGATTCTATTCTATTCACCAGTTTATTCTGTTCATCAGATTTTTTATTCACTTGATTTTTAGGTTCACTTGTTGATAGATATGTATTTGTTGTTCATAATTTTTATCTTTACTTTTTCTTCATCCTCTTCTCAAAGGATACCTTTCAGCATTTCATATAATACTGGTTGGGTGGTGATGAACTCCCTGTCTGTGAAGCTCTTTATCTGACCTTCAATTCTGAATGATAGCCTTGCTGGGTAAAGTAGTTTTGGCTGTAGGTTCTTGCTGTTCATCACTTTGAATATTTCTTGCCACTCCCTTCTGGCCTGCAGTGTTTCTGTTGAGAAATCAGCTGATAGTCGTATGGGTTAGGTAAATAACTGCTTTTCTCTTACAGCTTTTAAGATTCTCTCCTTGTCTTTTGCTCTTGGCATTTAAATAATGATGTGTCTTGGTGTGGTCCTTCTTAAATTCCTTTTGTTTGGAGTTCTCTGCGCTTCCTGGACTTGGAAGTCTATTTCTTTCACCAGGTAGGGGAAGTTTTCTGTCATTATTTCTTCAAATAGATTTTCAATATCTTGCTCTCTCTCTTCTTCTGGTACCCCTATAATTCTGATGTTGGTACGCTTGAAGTTGTCCCAGAGACTCCTTACACTATCTTCATACTTTTTGATTTTTTGTTTGTTTGTTTGTTTTGGCTTTTTTGGCTGGGTGGGTTTTGCTTTTTCATATTTCATATCTTTGACTTGATTCTTGCGATCCTCTCGTCTGCTGTTGGATCTCTGTATATTATTCTTTATTTCAGTCAGTGTATGCTTAATTTCTAGCTGGTTCTTTTTCATATGCTCAAGGGTCTCACTAAATTTATCAGCAGTCTCTAGAAACTTCTTGAAAAACCTAATAACCGTGATTTTGAACTCTATATCCAGTTGTTTGCGTTTCTCCATTTCTGTCATTTGTGACCTGTTTCTTAGTCTCCACATTTTGGCTTTCTGTGCTAAGTGTCCTATATAGGGCCCAGTGATTTAGCCTCCCCAATCACCTGGGGTGGACACTCTTATTGTACACCTTTGAAGGCTGGGTGCACAGTCTTGTTGTAGTTATCGCTGGCAGGTATCACTGGGGGGAAATGACCTACAGGCCTTTCTCCTCGTTGTTTGGAGTTTGGATCTATTGGAGTTCTGTTCCAGCTGCAGACCCTTAGGTTATGCTGCAGGCAGGCAGGCGCACAGCTTGGGCGGAGTTGTAGGTGGGGTGGGGCGGGGGTCTCAGAATCACCGGGGGTGGAGCAACTCACAATGGCGTGCCCTCTGCTGATGCCGCAGTTTCTACCGGGTTTGGCTTCTCCAAGCCCTGGGGTCTGCGCATGATTCTCAGTCCCGGAATCTCCACATCAGTGATAGCTGGGAATAGCACTGCTAGAACGCCACTGGTCTTCCGCTGCCCCGTTGCATTCAGTGCGACCCAGGAGTTTATAATCTTCCAAGCCGCGGACCCGATCGCCGCTGCCACCCTTTCACCTGCACCGCCACGCGCCGCGCCGCCACCTTCGTTTCGCACATCCGTACCTTTCAGTTTGGGCACCGGGAACTTCTATTCAGTCTCAAATCACTCCTCTTGGCTTCTAGATGTAACGCTTTCCCTCCCTTGGTTCTGGAGGACGGCCGTTTATCTGTATAGTTGTATTTCTATAATGTAGATGTGGAGGCTGTGCATTTAGGTATATACCTCATGCTGCCATCTTGGTTCTCTACCTATATAGTCTTATAAAGATAGAATTTTACTGGCCCTGCTGGCGTGGCTCAGTGGTTGAGCGTTGACCTATGAACCAGGAGGTCATGGTTCGATTCCTGATCAGGGCGCATGTCTGGGTTGTGGGCTCAATCCCCAGTGTGGGGTGTGCAGGAGACAGCTGATCAATGATTCTCTCTCATCATTGATGTTTCTATCTCTCCCTCTCCCTTCCTCTCTGAAATCAATAAAAATATATTTTTAAAAAATAGAATTACACTGTATGTATATCCTCTTTTTTATTGGCTTATCTTTTTTTTTTTTAGTTGATTTGAGAGAGAGAGACATCAATCAGTTGCCTCCTGCCCCAAATAGGGATCAAACCCACAACCTGAGTATATGGCCTGACTGAGGATCGAAGCCTTCCCCCCCTTTCAGTGTGCAGGATAGCACTCCAAACAACTGAGCCACTCCGGCCAGTGCGTTCAGGAGGCAGCCTATCAATGTTTCCCTCTCTCTCTCACACTCTCTGTCTATCTCTCTCTCTCTCTCCACTATAATATGCCATTGTATAGACTAATTTTTCCATTCAACTACAAAATTTTTATTCATGACTTTTGATGCACTATGTCCACATTTCTGAAGAAATATATGCACACTTCTGTTAGAAGTAGAATTGCTGGGTCCTATAATGTGTCTGTTCAGCTTAAGTAGATATTGCCATAATTTTCCAAAATGCTTTGCCAATATATAGTCCCACCATCAGCATATTAAAGTTCCTAAGGATCTATATCCTTGCTAGTACTTGTTGGTTGTGAGCTTTATACTAGAACATTTTTAATGACCATATAGCCATTGATTCTATGTATGAACAATAATTTATGTAGTTAGTTTTCACTATTATAGATAAACTAGGGGCCCAGTGCACAAAAATTTGTGCACTCAGGGGGAGCCCCTTAGCTCGGCCTGTGCCTTCTCACAATCTGGGACCCCTTGGGGGATGTCCACCGGCTGGCATACCTGGCTAGCCTGGGTGAGGGGCTGAGGGCCATTTTCAGGCTGCCCACAGCCCCTTCAGGCAGGGGGGTCCTGCTGGGGTACCTGGCCAGCCTGGGTGAGGGGCTGATGGCTGTTTGCAGGCTAGCCACATCCCCTTCAGGGAGGGGGTCCCTGCTGGGGTACCTGGCCAGGCTGGGTGAGTGGCTGATAGCTGTTTGCAGTGAGGCTGGCTGGAATTTATTTAACTTCTAAAGTTGAAATTCTATTGCTTTAACCGGAGCCCAGGTCAGGTTGTCCCTGACAACCCAGGCTCCCAGCGTTTCCTTGAGCCTAAGGCTGGCAGCAGGTCTCTGGTTGTCCCTGACAACCCAGGCTCCCAGCGTTTCCTTGAGCCCAAGGCTGGCAGCAGGTCTCTGGGGTTTATTTATCTTCTATAATTGAAACTATATTGCCATGACTAGAAGCTACAGCCGGCCTAGGCAGACAGGAACCTTAGCTTCCTCCATCTCTGGGGCAAGCCTTCTGCTTGTTCCAGCTTTGTGGCTGCCTGCCGCCATCTTGGCTGGGTTAATTTGCATATAGTTGCTCTGATTGGCTGGTGGGCATGGCTTGGCTGGTGAGCGTGGCTTAGGTGTAATGGAGTGATGGTCAATTTACATATTACTCTTTTATTAGATTAGATTCCCAATATTTTTTATAGTTCCTCTTATTTTTATCTTTACATAAATTTTTAATACATAGAATTTCATCATGTTTTATTATGTATAAGGATATAACTGTTTTCTTATTTCATTTTGACATTACTTATAGCTTTTCTCCACTTATTCATAATTCAGTTTTCTTATTGTAAATGCTTTTAGAATGAAAAACTATACTTGAACTTATTCTAGTTTTTTTAATCCAGGAGAGTAGCAAACTGCTTTTACTATTATTTCTGTGTAAAAATTTTTAATACCTGGAGAACATATCTTTTCTCATTATTACTCTTCTTTTTTAGGAAAATTTGTGCTTCTAGATGAACTTTAGGGTTATTTTGGAAAAGTTCTTTTAAAGTAATTTCAGTGGAATTTAAGTTTTACTGATTTTTAAAAGCTGTTTTCATTAAAAGAAATGTATTAATTTTACAAAGTTATGAAGGAATAAAATTTTTAAAAGGACAGAAGTATCTACAATAATTTTTATTAACAATTTTTAACAGGGGAAAAGAGAACAACTTCCTTGTAAAAAAAACTTCATCCTCAAAACCCTTCCAGTCACAAACCACAATCACAAGCTTGGTGCTTCCTCGTGTATCGAAGAATTTCAATCTCAGTTCATTTTTGTAAGTAAAATTACTTACTGAGCTAATGTTGATATTTTTAAGATGAATTTTTCCTTTCCATTAAAACTTTCAAAATCTTATTTAAAAAACCCTAGGGGTTTAGATGTTTGAGATTTTCCATTTTAATTTGTAATATCCAAAAATAAACTTCCCAGAGCCATTGTAATACAATTACAAATTAGAGGTAGTTAAACCTTTGTTTACATATTTAGTTAAGAGAATGCTTTCACAAGGATATTTCAACCAAGAAAATGCAGCTCCTCTCTTTAGATACTATATTTTTATATGGAAACATCTAATTTAAAAAATAGTTATGTCTTTAGGTTTTAAAGTATAATGATGCACATACAGAGTAGTCAAGCTTGCACTTGCTTGTACACTCCATTGTCTGTTCATGTTAGAATCAGGCCTGGAATTCAGATCTGTTTAATTATCTTGATTACTATAGCTTTTCAGTAATTCTTTAAGTCAAAGTTGATAATCTTCCAACTTCGTTCTTTTTCAAAGTTATTTTGGATATCCTGGGTCCTTTGCATTTTTATATGAATTTTAGAATCACTTTGTAAAATATCCACAAAAAAAGCCAGCTAGAATTTTGACTGAGATTATATCAAATCTATAGATTCATTTGGGAAGAATTGCCATCTTTTTTTTCTTTTTTTAAGAATTGCAATTTTAATAAGTCTCTTTTACATCTTTTAATCCCAACTCATTATATCTCTTCATATATTGAGGCCTTGAACTTCTCTCAGTGATATTTTGTAGTTTTCAGTGGACAGGTCTTTTACTTCGTTTTTGTAAATGATACTGTTTTATTTACTGCTGGTATGTGGAAATAGAATTGATTTTTTAATATTGATTTTATATCTGGAAAACTTGCTAAACTCACATATTATCAAAGCTTTTTGTAGAAGCTGTCAGATTTTCCACATCATCTTGCCTGTCATTAAAAATAGTTTTGATTCTTTTCAGTATGAGTAACTGACTTCTTTCTCATGCCCTGCCTTGCACATTCAGAGCTATACCAAATAGAATTACTAAGAACTAATCTCCATCCTTGCTTCTGATTGTTTTCTAATTTATTGATTGATTTGAGAGAGAAAGAGTGAGAGAGAGGGAAAAACATCATTTTGTTGTTCCACTTATTTATGTATTCATTGGTTGAATCTTGTATGCGCCTGACTGGGGATTGAACCCACAACCTTGGCATACAGGAATGATGTTCTAACCAACTGAGCTACCTGGTCAGGGTTCCATGCCTTTCTCCTGAGTTAAGAAGAAAACATTCAGTCTTTCACCATTGAAGACATTAATATGATATTAAATATGATGTTAACTACAGCTTTTTGTAAATGCCCTTTATTAGACTGAGAACTGTCTTTTTTTCCCTAGTTTGCTGAGAATTTTTATCAGAAAAGAATGCTGATTTTGTCAAATGATTTTTTTTATCTATTGAGAGATCATATTTTTCTTTTTTTAGTTTGTTAATATGATTAGTTACATCAATTGATTTTTGAATGTTAAACAATCCTTCCATTCCTGGAATAAACCCTACTTAATGATGCATTACTTCTTTTATTGGGTTCGATGTTAAAATTTTGTTTAGAATACTTTCTTGTATGTTCAAGAGTATTATTGGCCTGTAATTTTCTTTTGTTTCAGTCTTTTTGTCATTATCACAATAATGCTGAACTGAAAAGAATGAGTTAAAAAATATTGCCTCTGTTTTTTATTTTCTGGAAGAACTTGTATAGAATTGAAATTATTTTTTCCATAAATATTTGGTAGAATTCTCCAGCAAAGCTGTCTAGTTCTGAAGTTTTCTCTGTGGAAAACAGTTTTTGCTAGCTTGTATTTTCCAAGGGGTTTGTTCATTTCATCTCAGTTGTCATTAGCTTAAAATTGTTCATAATACTTCCTTATTATCCTTGTAATATCTATAAAATCTGTGGTAATACTATCTCATTTCTGACCATTTGTTTCTGCTTACTTTTATTGCTGATCAGCCTGACTAGACAGTTATTACTTTAATTGATCATGTCAAAACTTTATATCTAGGGCCTTGTATTGGTTTTTTTTAGATAGGAGTCATTCCAGTCTCTTACTTCATTTTGGCTGGAAGCAAAAGTTCTCTTCACTAATTTTAACATTAAATAAAAGCTTTTCAAAATGTTTTATAGTGCCTTTATAAATGTCAGTGTTATCTTTCGTATTTTCAAATGAAAAAAGTATACCAGCAAACGTAAGCATAATCATAATAAATATTGAGAGAACTTAAATCAACTCTTTAAAAATCAAAGGCTCGAGTCCTCTTTAACCCCATAACACCCAGCCGGAGGGCCTGCTTCAGTCAGTGCTCCTTTCCTGACTTCCTTTATAAAGTTAACTGTTTATCAAACTAAAGTAACTCGGTTACAAATTTAACAATATAAGTTTTTTTTAATTGTTGAAACTTAAACTTAGAAGCCCCACACTTAGGGAATGAAAGCCTTACAGTCATTGTGGGTTTCATGGTGTTCATAAGCACATAGCTACTTTGAATGAGAAGTGCATCCCATCCATATCATTCTACTCTCTTCTTGTCTGCCTAGCTTTCGACAAAAGGAAGAGGCTCTAGACACCTGAACTATTGCTTACTCCCTTATCCTCTTATGTTCACCAACTTACTGACACCAACGTAAAGGTCTTCTCTAAGCACAGTTGAGAAACAGCTGAGGCCTAGTTATAAGCTTTTGGCTAATTACTTGTCTGTTCATTTTACTAACTTGATATTTATGTTTTTAGGAGCATAGCTACAGTGTTATGGAAAGTCCAAAGAAACTTAAGTATAAATTAGATCTTGTGATCAGCGAGCTAGAGGATACCAAGAAAAGTCTGCGGAATGTTTTAGACCGAGAAAAACGTTTCCAAAAATCATTGGGGAAGACAATCAGGCAATTAAAGGATGAATGTCTCATCAACCAAGAAACAGCAAATAGATTGGAAGCTTTTTGTTGGGAGTATTGTCAGGAGAGCATAGAATGAGACTATATTTTGTGAAATAATTTCATGTTATGTTTAACCTAAAATTTTTAGAAAGTAATTTGTATTTACCATCATTAAATACTGTCTATCATTTAGAGTGCTTCTTTGGATCCTCTTCAGCATTAAGCATTATATTTGTTATCCAAAGATGGTTTTTGAAGACATTTGTGTTAGTCTCATGTTTTGGTGTGACTTGTGACAATTACGTTTTTATATACCTAAACTAGTGCCAGGTCATTATTGTAAGTTAAAAGATCAAGAAAATTCCTCTGGATTAAGGAAATGATATCAAATCAGCCATGTTAAGCTATGGTAGTAGGAACTGAACGCTTCTTCAGCAAGCAGTAGATTTTTCACCTCAAAGGAATACTTGTATTGTTTACATAGGACCTCTTTATGGTAAATATGTTCAGTTACACTTTAAATATATCTTACTTTAAAGCAGAATTTATAACCCATGTCATTCTTGGATCCACTCCAAGGTGCTTTTGTTATCAGTAATACCAAAAGATCTTTTTACAAGACATTTCGTGGTACTGACCCTGAGAACAGCATATGGTACAGAACTTTAGGCTTTTAAAGTTGTCCAGAGACAAATTAAGAAGACCCCTGGACAAGGTCTCAGTTTCAATACAGTACATTGTTCTTCCTCACTATGAGTAATTTGCTGTAAACCTGTGTAGCTTTAAAAATTTCAAAAGGAGTCATAAATCTAATTTTTCTAATAGCTAGTTACTCTGACAGTTCTGAACATTCTGTTTTTTTACTGTAATTTCATCATATGTGATAGTACTTAGAATTTGAGTGTCAATTATTTCGATGTGTTAACTAAAAATGAACTGCATTTTGTGCTAAAATGTTCATTATAATTTTATTTGTGATATATTAATATCAATAAGGATATGGTCACTTGAATTTTTTTATATTTAAGAATTCTCTGTTTTAATGCGTGTTCTATTTTTATGTAGGATTCCAAACCTTCCCTCTGAATGGGATTTTACCCACATTTGACAGATCAGCATTATGCTAAGAAATCACTGAGGTCATATATTTTTGCTACCTTAAAAAATAACTCATTAGTTACCCATTTATTTTAGTTATTTAATTTTGAATTCATAATGGACATTTCATTGGGAAGTTTGGGTATGACCTTAGGTTTTATAGTGATTCTGTGACAGATATGGATATTTTTCCCCCTCACCCTATTTTTTATAAAAATTAAAGTCAATGGACAGTGGAGAAAAGTAAAAGGATAGATCCAAAACAGTGTGTTCAAATTCTAGTTGCTTAGGATAAATCAAGCCCGGGAAACCTTCACAAAAAGTCAAGTCCCATCTTCTGCCACTTTCAGTTACCAGTCACTTTTACTACTTGTGTTCTTTTTCATTAGTCTTCGTATCACTAAGCAAGAGATAACTGTGGGAAAATATTGCTGTCATCAATGACTTGGAGCTACCTATTTGCTCTTTATTTTTATGGAGAAGTGATTACCAATAGAAATATGACATAAACAAGGCCCTCTCCACTTTCCACCCTAAACAAATACCTGAATACAGTATATACCTCAGTCCATGGTTCCCAGGGAACAGTTCATAGCCTGGGGAAGAGCTGTTCTATGCAGAGCAAAACGAGTCATCCCCCATCCAGAGGTTCCTCCAGCAACCAAGGCCAATCTAAGGGTTTCACTTTGTTTTAAGGCTTGGAGTGGCCTCTGGATTCTGGAACAAACCAATCCACAAGTTCAACCTCAGCACCAAATCAGGTATGAAGCACTTGACATGGTGTTTTTCTCCATATAAAATTTAAATCTTTAGACTTTGGTTGCTAAAGTTAATCATAATTATAACATAGTCTTTAATTGGAGAAAAGATGAAATGTATTAAAATATGTATGCTTTGTTTAAATAATAAACAGATAAAATAACTGAGGGGTGAAGAATCTGTTATGTATATTTGAAAAAGAAAATATTTTCTTTAGTAATGTGCTCTATGTGGTTTTTGTACATTTAGTTATTCAATAAAATGAACCAAAAAAAATCCAAGAGTTTGCCTTAATTTTTTCCACATTTTCCTCACCACCAATAACTTTAAAATCATAGGTTAGATGACCCAAGTGGCAGGCCTACTTCTACTACCATTTGGACCTGCCATAGACCCCTTTCCTGCTCTGAGCTTCACTCAAAACTGGCAGCCTTTCATGTCACCCAGTGTAGAGCGGAGAGTAATATTCTTAGGTGTGAAATATGCTGCCTTCAGAACCCAAAGAGGCCTATTAAGCACTGTGCTGCCACCTTCATAGTGAGATGCAAGTTGCACTAATGTGGCTTGTACTTCAGTGGGGATGTCCTAGCATGCTCCTGGTCACTGGACATTCCTCCCCCAAATTTTACTGATGTAGGCGCCTAATGCCTTTCTCCCCACTGTGCACTGCTCTATTGGATGACAGGCATGCTCAGTAGATTGCATATCACAACATCTGAAAATGTAAGTGTTTGAGTCTCATTCAGTCTCATTTATTTAATATTTATCTTAGGCACATAAAAGAAGTTTATAGACTAACATAATTAATGTGCTAACCTATTACATGTAATGTTTTCAAAGCCCCATACGCTATTGTGTGGGATACAGGGATGATAAGATGAGGCATTCTTAACCTACAGGGATATTTAAGTATGTAACACAAATACAGAGAAGTGGGCAATTATCAGGACTGTGTCAATTAGAGAAAGCAGACCATGAAACGAACAGAGCCTCAAAGTTTCAAAATGGAATATTAGTGTGTCAGTGTGCATTTAAAAAAAATTTTTTTTCTTTTTTATTTTTTTAATCCTCACCCAAGGATATTTTTTTATCTTTATTATTCACATTATTACAGTTGTTTCTTTTTTCCCCCCATAGCTCTTCTCCTCCCAGTTCCCACCCCATCCACTGCCCTTATCCCCCCCCCCACTGTCCTCATCCATAGGTGTACGATTTTTGTCCAGTCTCTTCCCACACCCCCAACACCCCTTTCCCCCTGTGAATTGTCATTCGACTCCCTTTCTCTGCCCCTGATTCTATTCTATTCACCAAATTTATTCTGTTCATCAGACTTCTTTTATTCACTTGATTTTTAGGTTCACTTGTTGATAGATATATATTTGTTGTTCATAATTTTTATCTTTACTTTTTCTTCTTCCTCTTCTCAAAGGATACCTTTCAGCATTTCATATAATACTGGTTGGGTGGTGATGAACTCTTTTAGCTTTTTCTTGTCTGTGAAGCACTTTATCTGACCTTCAATTCTGAATGATAGCTTTGCTGGGCAAAGTAATCTTGGTTGTAGGTTCTTGCTATTCATCGTTTTGAATATTTCTTACCACTCCCTTCTGGCCTGCAAAGTTTATGTTGAGAAATCAACTGACAGTCATATGGGTTCCCCCTTGTAGGTAACTGACTGCTTTTCTCTTGCTGCTTTTAAGATTCTCTCCTTGTCTTTTGCCCTTGGCATTTTCATTATGATATGACTTGGTGGGGTCCTCCTTGGATTCCTTTTGTTTGGAGTTCTCTGTGCTTCCTGGACTTGCAAGTCCATTTCTTTCACCAGGTAGGGGAAGTTTTCTGTCATTATTTCTTCAAATAGGTTTTCAATATCTTGCTCTTTCTCTTCTTCTGGCACCCCTATAATTCTGATGTTGATACACTTGAAGTTGTCCCAGAGACTCCTTACACTATCTTCATATTTTTGGATTCTTCTTTCTTTTGGCTTTTCCGGCTGGGTAGGTTTTGCTTCTTCATATTTCATATCTTTGACTTGATTCTTTCGATCCTCTCATCTGCTGTTGGATTTCTGTATATTATTCTTTATTTCAGTCAGTGTATGCTTAATTTCTAGCTGGTCCTTTTTCATATCCTCGAGGGTCTCACTAAATTTATCAGCAACCTCTAGAATATTATTGAAAAGCCTTATAATTGTGATTTTGAACTCTATATCCAGTCGTTTGCTTTCCTCCATTTCTGTCATTTGTGATCTGTTTCTTTGTCTCTGCATTTTGGCTGCTTCTCTGCATTGACAGAGTGGCTTTAATCAGCTGTATCTATGGTGGAAGAACTTCTATGCTGGAGACACCCTTATGGGGAAAGACTTGCTTCAATGGGGCTTTGGTGCCCACTAAGTCTGCCCCCTGAGTGCGTCCCCTATGAGCCTGAGGGGTTGTAGACTGGGTGGTTCCGCTCCGACCACTGGGTACACAGTCTCTTGGAACTCCAAGGAGGCGCTGTTTTAGCTTCTGCCTGGGGCTTCCCAGCCTTTTATATGCAAAAGCCTCTGCACGCAGCTTGGGTGGGGTGGGGTCTTGGGGAGTCTACAGGGCAGAGCAACCAGCTATGGCCGATTCTCAGCCCTGCCCTAAGAGGCACTGGATCGCAGTGACCCTCAGCACCACCGAGAGAAAGCCGCTCTGAAGATCCTCCCGGTGCCAGACGGTGCCAGACAGTCCAGCTCCTCCCTATATAATTCTGAGTCCCCAGAAACTCACCTGGAACTAGAGTTCAGAGCAGCCGGGAGCTTGTGCCTCCCTCCAGTACAAAATGCTGCCAGCCCTTTCCACAAGCCCCTTCCTGCGCACCTCCGTATTTCTGCACTTTATTTCCGCACCTCCTCTGTGCCTCAGTCTCTCTCTAGTTGTAGAATTTCCACTCAGCCAGCCGTCCTGTGGGTCTAGGTGGTGTCCATTTTTTCTTCTTGTGGTTTTGAAATAGTTGTGCCCAGCAGCAATTCTGGTATTCACCTATGCCGCCATCTTGGTTTCTCCCCTAAAAATATATTTTACTGGTTTTCTACAGAGAGGAAGGAAGAGGGATAGAGAGTTAGAAACATTGATGAGAGAGAAACATCAATCAGCTGCCACCCACACACCTCCCACTAGGGACGTGCCCACAACCAAGGTACATGCCCTTGACCAGAATCGAATCTGGGACCCCTCAGTCTGCAGCCCGATGCTCTATCCACTGAGCCAAACTGGCTAGGGCTCAGTGTGCATTTTTAAAGTTCTATCCTGGGTCCTGGATTCTGTTAGCTCCCTCCTTGGATGTGACAATAAAAGACCAAACTACCCAGAGACCTAGGTTCCAATCTCAAATCTGCCACTTTCTTCAATATAATCTATGCCCTCTCGCAAATCCAGGATCTCTTGGGGGTGTTGGACTGCCAGTTTCAGCCCAATCCCCACAGGCTGTCTGACATCCCCTGAGGGATGTAGTAGTGCATGAAGTGGCAGGTGGCCAGGGAGGAACCGAGCCAAAGCCCAGGCCAGGCACCATGCCACTCCCTCTCATCCCAGCCCTGCAACGCCTGCTGCCTGCCAGCACCCCTTGCTGCTGGGTAGCACTGGGGTGGAAGCAGGGAGGCTCACTCCACCACAGCTGTGCTCACCAGCTGAGAGCCAACATCTGGCACCTGTGAGTCAGCTGAGGGGCACTCCCATTGTGGGAATGCACTGATCACCAGGGGAAGCTCCTGCATTGACCATCTGCCCCCTGATGGTCAGTGTGCATCATAGCAACCAGTTGATTGGTCAACTAGTCATTTGGTTGCTTAGGCTTTTATATAGAGAGATGAGACCTTGGTCAAGTTAACTGAACCTCTGAACACTTATGAAGTTGACAATACTTCCTCACCCACTTGTGAGAATTGTATTTAATTGTGTGTAAAACATAGATCATACAGTGAGCCCTCCATATATTGCTTTCCTTTCTTTAAATCTCATGCCAAAGTTAACAGGAAGAACGGCAAAATGTAAGATGGGGAAATGAGTTAGATAGGGAATGACAGTAGCCCAATAGGTTATTTGAGCCTAAATAACCATCTCTCCTTGTGGCAACTCAAAAGCAAGGAAGGAACATTCCCCCACTGAAAAAGAATATATTTTCGTCATCCTTCTCTCCATTCTGCCACTTAAACCCTAAAAAGCCACTTACTAGTAAATTATCGTAGGTACATCTTTCATTCATTTATTCAACTTCGTAAAGCACCTTAGATGGTGCTACTCAAATGTGGTTCACAGACAAGTGTACCCGTTAAAGAGCTTGCACCAGAAGGCAAACCAACTATGTCTTGAAGCACTGTTTTAGTTCAGTCAAAAATTTTTCCATGGCAAGTCTTTCTGGGTGAATGAAATAGTGTGTCGATTTACTTTCTGGAACAAACACCTTATTTCATTCTGGACCAGTGAAAAAGAGTTCACAGAGTATCGATTTTTAATTGCACTATCTCAGAGTCTAGTCACTAAATAGTCAATCTTTGAATTAACCTTAGCTTATTGGTTTGTGGTGAGTTGCCAGTAGAAGAGGCCCCGACAGACCTGTGTTAGATAAAAAACTTTCCAAGTGCTTGTGATAGAACTTGTGCAGTTGAAAGATAACATCACATCAGACTCAGCGGATCTGGGCCTCATGCTTTTGAAAACAAGTGTTTTATTAAACAGAGATAGTGAAGTGTACAGGGTGTGCAGAATGCTAACCACAAATACTGGTGATGAGCACCTTGTGGAGACGGGCATCCCACTGCAGACTTGCCAGCAAGCTGTACTCAACATACAATTTAACCAAAAATGAAGGGGACTGGTGTTTATAAAAGAGATTTTGTAATGGTAAAACATGTTGCCAGGCTACACAGCTGAAGGAGATTACCTCTGAAATCCTGACGATTTCAAGAAATGTTTTGGTTGCCACTCTCATTCTGACATTTGTAGATGACTCTTAAGTAGAAAATGTCTTACTGCGATGGACATTTCACCTTGTCTGTGGCCATCACCATTATCTGGCCATTTTTTTGTTGAAAAGATAGGAAATGCTTTTAACAGCAATAAAATGTGGCTATCCAAATCAAACAAGGCCCATAGGGACTAGAAACTTTTAGAGTGGAATGAAAATGTATTCTATAATTAAAATCTAAATCCAGTTTTGTCAAGTTATTTTTAAATGTACTTTATGGCACAGAAACTCTGCATGTGCCCAAAGAGTGCTATGGGAGGATTGTTTGTAAGAGCAGAAAATGGAAAGCAACACAAATTCCATCAAGTGGTGAATTGATAAATAAAACTATGGTGCAAGCATATAATGCTGTAATAAGCAGCAATTCAAAAGAAAGAGATCAATCTATATGTATTGGAATGGAGAGAAAAGACATTTTAAGTGAGAAGAAATAATGTAGGCAGCAGCTCAAAATATCCTGTTTATATAAAATAACTTTAAATCCACCTACAAAACAATTTCTAATTGCATCTATGTGTAAATGAAAAGGGAATTGAAGGATCTGTCAACTGCTAAGAGTGCTTCTGGGGAGGGGAACGTATAGTTCTTGTGACAAAGACAGAGAGAGAAAAGAGGAAGGGAAAACATCCAGGCAGGGAGGGAGGGAAAGAAAAGAAAGGAAGTTACAATAACAGCATTCTCTGTATTTAAATAAAAGCATTTCATCTCTTAAAAACTAGTGGTCGATTGTTATCATTACCCTCCTCATCTCCTTGAGATATGAACTAAACTTGGATCCAGGTCTTGAATTGTTACTATTTCCCATGAAACTTGGATATTTTAAAGAACTCTTTCACACCCCTGTCAGCTTAGCGATGGAGATTTACAGAAACCACTGTCTGGGTATGTATGGTTACAGATTTTAGTTAGCTGTGACTAGCCACCGAGCAGAACCCTAAAAAAATAAATAAAAACTTTAAAAAATGCATGCTCTCATCTCTCCTGCTGAGAACCTTTCTATCCAGCTTTCCAATTGACTCAGAACCTCAGAAAACTAAGAACCATGACTTCAGGGTACTGATATCTGAGAAGTGTGGCACACTCTCATAGAGCTCTTCGCATTTCACAAATCCTCATATTTCTGCCGTTTATTTATTTTATTTCAGATACCCAGGTTATAGAGGAATGTTTATCTGAGGGATAAAATTATTAATTTTCAATAATAATGACACTTCACATTTACAAAGTGCCCATCTCTATTCCAGGTACTTAAATGTTACCTCACAACAATCCTATAAGGTAGGTACTACTATTACTCTCATTTTACAGGTGAGGAAATTAAATAGAAATGTTAACTTGCCCACAGTACAATGATAAATATTCTCATTCTTATACAAGGAGACACATTGTTTTCATCCCTGATCTACAATGCGAGACCTGGAGGTTTCAATTCACTAAATGTTGAATTGCTATTGCGCATACACAGTATCTAAGGCTAGACTTCCATCATTCCATTCAGAAGCTCTAGCTGGGGCAGTTACAGGTCAAAGGATAAAATGTGAACTCATCCTGTGTCTGAAGCTGGGGAGAGCCCACAGTTACTCATTACCACAATCTGAATCTGTCTGATGCTACCACCAAGCATACATAAGGCAGCGGAGCACTCAGGTGACGTCATCTTACCACATACATTGGCAAAACATTCAAGTATCCATGGATTTCACCTGCACAGAAGTTTGTCTAGTCACCTGGTTTCTCTCAGCTCTCAGAAAGAATGCATGGAATAATTAAAATCTAATCTCTGTTAATGCTTTACCCAACCACTAAAACTGGCATAAGTTCCCACTCTGTGTCTACATCTACAGTAGTTTCTAATCCAATACAGGAATATGAAAGCTAATAGCTCTGCTTTTCCACTTAGCAAGCAGCACTAGGCTTAAAATAGAATCTTCATTCCCTGTGTGATTTGCTACTATTAGACTGTGATGGTAATATTTCAGAATCTGTTTTAGCAAGCCACGTGCAATTCACTGTATTATGACATCAGGTACAGCCAGATCCAGGGTTCAAATAATGTCAGAATCTGACACCTCTCCACTCTGCTTGATCATGTAGGCTCCCCCTTCACGTAGGTATGGCCCTTCACAACTTCAAGTCCAAAGGCAATTGTGTGCCTCTTTTCCAGTCATTTGTTCATCAGGCCCCAGGACTAATTTTGACTGGGCCTGTTGACTTGGCTTGAGTCAAATGCCCATCCCTAAACATCACTATGGCCATGGGACTGCTATGCTGATTAGCAGGTGTAGGTTACAGGCAATCCTGGAGACAGGAGAGTACAGAAATGATGTTTCTGCAGAGGGAGAAACTCTCTAGGTAATCAGAAGAATTGGGATGGATCCTGGGCTAGGCAAGCAAAAACCAACGGCACTGGAACTCAGTGGTGGGGAGACAGCACCTAAGTAAAGATTCTGTGCTAGCAAATTTGTTCATGTACATTCGTCCACCTGGGTAAAAAGGAACAGTGTAGGAGTATTTTGGTCCTTGTTATGATTGTGGTAGAGAAAGCTGCCTTTAAAGGCAGTATTTGGTTAAATGGAAAAATACAGAATTATTTTATTTTATTTGGTCTGAAAATTATATACTACTAGAGGCCTGATGCACAAATTTCGTGCAAGGGGCTTGGCCCTCACAGCCCCTCAAAGCCCTGGCTTCATCCAGTCATCTGGACGGTTGTTCAGCTATTGGGTCTAATTATCATATTAGCTCTTTTTGATACAGGATTGCTGACCTTGTGACAAAATGGTTCTCAAACTCACTACAGACATTCATTAATTCATATGCTCATGCATTCATGTGGTCTAGAATAATGTACTGAATATCTGCCATGTGGAAAAAACACCAGGGGTCACCCTCAAATAAATGACAGCCTTTGGTTTTTTAAACCAAGTCTTTTGTCCTACACCACATGACTGAATTTTCATGAAGCTTTTACAGCAACAAGTTGATGGCAGGGCATCAGAACACTCCCAGCACAAGTGGTTAAGAGCAAGAATTCTAGAGCCTGACTGCCTGGGTTCATATCACTGCTCTGCCACTTATTAGCCATTCTAGAGGCCTGATGCATGAAATTGGTGCACTGGGCCTCTAGCATTATCTATAAATATATAGCATCTATTTCTAAAAAATAAGACTAATTTTTTTGTACAAAGCCATTTATCATAAGTATACCTACAATAATCCTTTAACATCAAAACATCCAATTAGAGTTCATATTTCCCCAACTGTCTTTTGCTCTTCCTTATTTTTTACAATTAGTTTATTTGAAACAGCACCCAAATAAAGTTGGGATTGTAATTGGTGCAAGGAGCTTGGCCCTCGCAGCCTCAACTTTGTCCGGAAGGTCGTCTGGAAGGCCATTTGGAAGGATGTCCAGAAGGTTGTTTGGCTGTCTGGTCTAATTAGCGTATTACGCTTTTATTATTATAGATGACTTAACCTCTCTGCGCCTCAGTTTCTCATCTTTAAAATGAGGGTGACAGTAATACCTATCTCATTGGATTAATAAGGATTAAATGGCCTAATGGATGTGCAATAATTAAAACAGTGATGCTTAGAATACAGTAAATGACACTTTATACAGATGAGGAAGTTGAGGGGCAGGGAAGCTGATTTATCTCACTGGTTTAGTATTTTCAAACCACTGATAAACGAAGGCTCTCATGTAGTGGGCATCACTCTGATCCTGGCCACGATAGTATTGCCATCCTGTTGTTAAAGCACTAGGATGACTTTAGGAACCTCCCCAGGCCTCAGTCTCCTGATCTGCAAAATGGGAGAGTTGGCGATAGGTCTAAGGGGCCTGAGATCCCTCTTAAGAGAAATTCCAGCAGAAGATGCACTAGCAAGCTTTGCAGAGGAGTCATCCAGGCCACCACAGAGCAGCACCTCCAAATCAGTACCAGCCACAGAACCTTTAGATTCCCTGAAAAGGTGTCTGCCCCATCCTACCAACAGAGAACCCTAAGCCACCCCAGGCCTCCAGGAAATAAGCCTCACAGCACCAGCCGCTACTTCCTTAGCCTGACTCAGAGTCCAGACCTGGTCCCCACCACTCCCCTGATAACCTGACTCACAGAGGCCCTAATGGCAGCTTTCCCCATTACTCACTGTGGCCAGCGTGTGATGGGAAGGCCTCTCCCAGGCAGGCAGTTTCTGCAGCAGGAGAGTAGCCTCATCAGACGTGACTGTAGTTTGCCTTTGCTTCTCCAAGCCCTGGCAGCGAAACGGGGCCTTCATCCCACAGAGGTGAGCGGGGCAAGATGCAGCTGGTCCATTCCTCAGGCCGTCATCCGGTGAGGCCCTGAGGATGCGGAAGGCCGTTCCGCAGAGCGGCACCCTAAGCTGTAGATGGACAGTCCAGCCTTTCTGAACATTGCTGGTTGTGGTTTTTCCCTCTCAGGGTGCTTGATTCCATTTCAATTAATACAGAAGGATGATTTATATTATCTCAACTTGAGCATCTAAAATAAACTACTTACCCAAAAGCACTTTTATTGTATCCAAACCCAGTATCTTCAGAGTTTGTGCTCCCTGAAATTCTAAACACGTTTTTAAACCATCAGGAAGGAGGGCAAGGGAGTCTGATGAGGGGACAAAGCAAGGAGGTCACTCTGAGGGTCTCCCCGGAATACAGATGTTCAGCCTCCAGTTAAACGACAGGCTTTTTGAAATGGGGGTGGAGGGAGTGCTACTTTCCTGAGTGTCTTTCTGAAACATGTGTGAGGCAGTTCAATGCTCACAAACACGCTGAAAATTCCTAAAGTCATACCACATTATCTGTGGTCAGGGAGCACTGGGCTATGCCCTGCATTAGCCACAAACACCCAGACTTTAATTTGAGGAGAATTTGGTTTATTAAGTCTCTTCATACATACGTGTGCCCTAAACCTGCAGAGCAGCGTGTATATAGGTGAAAGTGAGAGAGAATATGTGTGTGTGTGTTGGTCAGGTTCTCTAGAAAATCAATAGCATTTATACATAACGAGGGCAACATTTATCTTAAGGAATTTGTCCATGTGATTATGGAGGCTGGCAAGTTCAAAATCTCCAGGGTCTAAAATGCCTGCCAGTCTGGAGACCAGAGGAAGAGCTGATGATGCAGTGCAAGTCTGAAGGCTGTTTGCTCAGCTCCTCCTCGCTCTTGCTCAGGGGACATCAACGTTTTGTTCTATTCAGGCCTTGAACTGATTAGATGAGGCCCACCCATGTTATGCAGGGCAATCTGCTTTACTCACAATTCACCAATTTCAATGTTACTCTCATGCAAAAGCATCCTCACAGAAACATTCAGAACAATAGTTGGCCCACTCTCTGGGCACCATGTATCAGCCAAGTTGACACACAAAACTAACCATCATTGAGTGCAAGCGGGAGGAGAAAGAAAGGTGATAACATTTCCCGGAACTCAGATTCAAATAGCAGAGATTTTTGAGGCCACAGCTGTAATGGAAACTCAGTTCTTCTGTGCACTTAAAAATAGTTTAAATGATCATTTTTATGTTATCTATTTTATTACAATTTAAAATATTTAAAAATACTTAGTTCTCACCACTAAGGATCTCTAAGTCCAGAGAGAGAGGGGTGTGGCAGAGATCTGGAGACCCTGGGTAGAGCCACCTTCCTGCCCTCCTGTCCTCTCCTAGCAGGTAGTTGCCAGACAACAAGGTGCATGGGCTCATGTGCACAAGCAGAGGCCCTTCTCCTTCTCCTCCACAGGCATTCCTCTATCCACTCCAGACTACCTACTGAGTGCCTGTGGGCAGGGCGCTGAGGCCACAGCTGTAATTGAGACTCAGTTCTTCTCTGCACTTAAAAATAGTTAAAATGATCGTTTTTTATGTTGTCTATTTTATCACAATTTAAAATATTTAAAAATACTTAATTCTTGCCACCAAGGATCTCAAAGTCCAGAGAGAGAGAGAGAGAGAGAGAGAGAGAGAGAGAACAGATATAAAGCTCAATGTTAATGTAGGGGCTCACCCATTGTAAGACAGGGCAAGCAGAGAGCCCAGAGCCCACACGGGTCAGGGGAGCCTGAGCTCACTCACCTGCTCACCTCATCCTTTCCGTTCCCTGTGAGCAAAGCTGAGCTGGATATAAGAATCTCCTGGCACAGCACCAACCGGACTGTCAGCCAGTTCCCTCTTGGTTCCCAGAAATGACAGTCTCACTTCTCTAGCCTTGCAATGTCATGGAACAGGTCCTCAGACTAATAACTTGTCTCAAGTTGTAAAGTTTGTTAGTATTTATTCACTAAAGTATCAATTTTTATTGGTGGAAAGAGCAATACTATAGTAACATTTTTAAAATTCAACCATAATCTCACCACCTGACCACACCCAACCACACAGCAGTCAAATCCTCAGACCAAAAATCTTAGTGTAATCCATGACTCCCCTGTGTCTCCCACACCCTACTTCCAATTCACCGGGAAATCCTGTCAATTCTACCTTCAAAATATGTCCAGAACCTCCCAATCCCCACATCTCCGCCACTACCACCCCAATCTGAGTCATCATCCTCTCCCCCTACACTACTGCTGTAGTCTTTTAACTGGACTGCCTGCTTTCACACTTGCCCACAACAATTTGTTCTCCACACAGTGGCTAGAGTTGTCCTTTCAAAATGTAAGATTATGTCATGCCTCTGCAAATCTTCCAATGGCTTCACATAATGACCCATGACCCCATGATCCCATGACCTCATCCTGGTACTGTTCCCCTTAACCCACTCTGCCCAGTTACAACCACCTATTTGCTGTCATGTGTTACATGCCAAGCCTACTCCTGTCTCAGGACCTTTGCACTGGCTGTACTCTCTTCCCAAAACACTCTTCCACCATAGAATCACATGAATAGCTTCCCCACTTCCCTCAAGTCATCTTATACTTAAAGGTGCAACACCCACCCACACCTTTTACTCTGATTATTTTTTTATTTCTCTATAGCACATTATTACAGAACTAGAGGCCTGATGCATGAAGATTCACGCAAGAATGGGCCTTCCTTCTCCTGGCTGCCAGCACCACCTACACTTGGCCTGGAGCTGCCTTTCTGCCTTGCTCCAGCCTGGAGCCGCCTTTCCACCTTCCCACACTGCCCAGAGGCCTGAAGCGGCTGGGGTGGTGGGAATGCTTGCATCTTCGCCATGGCAATGATACAAGCATTCCACCCACCCCGGCAGCTCAGCGCCTGCGTATGCAAATTAACCCATCATCTTTGTTGTGCATACTCACTCCTGATTGGCTGGTGGGTGTCATGAAGGTATAGTCAATTTGCATCTTTCTCTTTTATTAGTGTAGATATCCTAACATTCTCACATATCCTAACATATTATATAACTTACTTCTTTGTTACAATTATTGCTTATTCTCTATCTCTGTCCCACTGAATGATACTGCACTAGGATAGGTATTTTTTTGTCTGTTTTGCTCACCTGGCTTAGTGTCTGGCACACAGTTAAATAAATAGTTGTCAAATGAATAATGAAAACAAAGTACACATTCACAAAGCAGCACTCCCCAGTCCCAGGATCCCACTTCTCTGGGCTCCAAACCTGAAAGGAGGTTATGAGGGACTTTTCTCTAAAACGATCAGAAAGCCTTCATAGGCTGGCATTCCCTCTGTGATGAAACATGTCACCACTACAAGACATCGGAAACTTTTCATCAGGGCAATCTGGACATGGATCCTGGACTAAATAAGAGCAGTGAATAGCTCCATCTAGGTGGACATTTCTTTGGAACAAGGTCACATACCAAGTGGTGGCTGAACCACATGACCCTTCAGTCACCAACAACAATTGCCCCAAAAAACAGCATTATAAATATTACTATATTTATAACCATCTCAGGCATTTAGTAATAAAAAGTTCTTTTCTATTTTTTTCACAGGAACATCAATTGGCCTTTGCCTGTCAATAGGCATTCTATGTGAGTGACACATACTAGAGATTGAGAAGGAGACATCCTGAATGGGAAGGTCACATGACACTGAGTGTAATAGACACAAATCAGGGCAGCTCCTTGGCCAACATCTCCTGTGGCCCAGTCTCTGTTACCCCTATCTCTCTTCTTCTAGTATTGATTCCTCCCTCCCTTCCCCAGCCACAAGCTTAGCCAACCAGAGCTCTTCCTTGGGGCATTTCTAAATGGTGCTGGCATTTCTTTACAAATTGTTAAGCCACATGGACATAAAACAAAGTTTAATTAAAATAAGACTATAGATTCATTAATGAATTAGTGATTAATGAATGAGTGAATTTTTAAAGCAAATTAAATATAATTAGAAGATAAACATAAATTTTGGATCCAGAAAAATCTCAGTTCTGAATCCCAGCCTCAATATCTGAGTCTTTGGGAAAGAAGTGTAACTACTGTTAGTTCTATATCACCTCCTCATAAAGTTATTATTAGAAAAACCTAACACCAACTGAAACAACAGTGACCCAAAACCACTGCAGCTTTTTTGATACTGGGATTGTGATGAGTTAAATGTAACTTTGCTCTCTAGTCTGCTTTAGTCTACTTGAATGATGAGGAAGATAAACTTAGCTGTCTGACCTTGTAGGCCAGAGAATAGATACGCCCATACTCTCATGCCATGCCAGATGTATTTTTTAATTGAATAGAATTATGTTGTTTTCAAGGCCACCAGCGAGATAAGCAATAACGAGTTAAAAGTCAGTGGGACATTTTCAAATATGTTTTCCCAGCCGAGCCCCAGTTACAGTTCTCTGTGAACTGACAAGATATCAAGTCAAGGCCCTGATTCTGTTTGTGGTTTCTGTGAATAAAAGCTTGCTTAGCACAAAAGTCGGGACTGTTAGAGGCGAAGGGCTCCCTGCGTGGAGGTGCCTGTACAGTCCGCTGGCCAGTGCAATAAATGCTCGCTTGCTGCTTAAGACCTAATTAGAGTCGGTGGTCGTACTCTCACGAATGTTGGTCCACAACAGGATTATGGAAATTTGCATCTCACTGATCAATCATCAACTAAATGACAAAGGTATGATTCGTGAAATTTTAAAGTATATGACTGAAAAGATACTTTTATCAAAGTTACCACATTTGAATAAGCTTTCAGAAATATTTCCTTTTTTGAGTTAAAGAGTTTTGCAAATTAATTTTCTAACCTAATGACCTCACAACAGCTTCATTGAGTTTATATATTGTCGAACACTTGGTTTCACTTTATATATAATATGTAAATAAATAAAATATGGCAAGAATTACTCAATACACCAACAGTAAAGAAATAAGAATTTTCTGTCAAATAAAAATTTAATAAAAAATTTTTAAATGTCTCTTAAAGTTTTGCTCCTTTCTTTTATAAATTTCAGGGCAATAGATGCAAATGAGAAAAATATGCCACTGGCTTTTATCAATTATTTTCATCAACATGTAAATTGGAAGCTATTTAGAAATCCAATACAGAAAAGAAAGGAGATCAGAAGAAATAATACAAATGTCCTTAAACTAAAAGTTTGGTTAAATAATTTAAAATAAATCCATAAAATGGAACACTGGGCAGTAGATAAAGAGATTACATGGATCTGATTTTACTGGCAAGGCAGTGTGTTACCAATGCAGGGGCAAAATAGCATCTGTAATACATACCCGGTGATGGAAAATTACAGATTCTGTGCTCTGCTTCATAGCCTCCTGTACTTCCTCTCTCTTACCCCTCAAGATCCTTTATTGTTATTCCTTAGTTAATATTTAATGTCCCTGCCAGACTGTGTGCTCAATGACAGCAGGAAACCTATCTTTAGCCCAGTACCTAGGGTACATCATGCATGGTCAACAGAGACCTGCTGACCCAGGGGAAGTGAATCAAAGGAAATGAGCTGGGTCTAGATGATCCCTGCTTGCTTTCCAAGCTGCTGACAAATCGTCCGTTTAATCATCTGTTCTAGAATTTTGCCTAGGATTATAGCAAGCCTGTGGAATTTACCATTTTGCCTTATTCGTTTTGGTTCTCTGTTTGCCTGGTCTCCCTCATTCGATTGTCAGTTCTTTGAACCTAGAGACTGTGTTCTGTATTGTTGTTCTGTAATGCCCAGGAAAATGCTCTATTCAAAGTGGAGGCCTTTTGAGCAATTGAATGACTTGGCAAGTACCACCTCCTAAGGGGAACAAAAAACTGGAGTCAGAATAATTTTATAACCACAACCACTCATTTCACGGGCCACACACTGAAATAGTTTTAAGTCAATTGATTGACTCTTTTATTCCACAACAGTCCTCTAAGAAAAATACTACAAGTCCCATTTTACAGATGAGGCACCTGAGGCTTCAACAAACTCCCAGGGACTCACCTCAAGTTACCCAGCTAGTAGGAAAAGAACAGACCCACTGGTGTGGCTCAGTGGCTGAGCACCAACCCATGACACAAGAGGTCACCAGTTCCATTACCTATCAGGACATATGCCCAAGTTGTGGACTCTATCCCCAGTAGGGGGCATGCAGGAGGCAGCCCATCAATGTTTCTCTCTCCTCCATGTTTCTCTCTCTCTCCCTTTCCCTTCCCCTCTCTCTAAAAAATCAATAAAAACATTTTTTAGAAGAGAATTAGAGTTGGACTGTGTACCAAGATTGTAGCCAGGTTTTTGTAACTCCGAGGTCCATGCTCTTAATCACTTGTGGCCATCCCATCCCACTCCTCCAGCAGCTGGCAATCATTCTCTCAGGAAATACCTGGGTACAGATGTATCATGTCCATCTGATTGGCAATTTTCGTGCATAAGGAGGAGCCTGGAAGATAACTCACTAATCTCTCCAAACTTTGGTGTTTGTTTAGACCAGCGGTTCTCAACCTGTGGGTCATGACCCCTTGGGGGTTGAACGACCCTTTCACAGGAGTCGCCTGAATACATCCTGCATATCAGATATTTACATTATTCATAACAGTAGCAAAATTACAGTTATGAAGTAGCAACGAAAATAATGTTATGGTTGGGGGGTCACCACAACATGAGGAAGTGTATTAAAGGGTTTCAATTAGGAAGATTGAGAACTACTGGTTTAGATAGTGACCATGATGGCATCAGAGAAGATACTTTGCTGATTGCTGCCCTTGGCTCCTGCACAAAAGCAGAAGAGCCAGAAATCCTGGTCAGAGGCCTACAAACAGCCTCTCTAAAATGCCTGGGTCAGGAAGCCTTTTGATAATGCCCTCCCCGCCTGTTCGGCTTTTTTAAGTAAGTAAGCTCCACAGAGGGAACAGTGTTGACTATTTCCCAGAGTCTTTCTCTTGTGGAGGGAGACTCATACACACAAGTAAACAGAGGAGAAGACTTGAGGGAATTAAAAGAATATAGTCCAACTCTAAGGACAAATGAATGATGTTTGGCTGTCACTGCAAGAAGCTTCTGGTTGATAAATACTTTCTGGTACTTCCTTGCTGATTTCTTATCCTCACACTGCAGGCCCTGACCACTGCGGTCCACTGTGCAAAATGCAAATTACCTGACTCAGGCTGGTGACTCACCAACTCCCTTTTAAACCAATGCTGGGTTCAAGGTAGCGACTGCTCAGGTAGAAGCCATGGCTCACAGGCTCTGCCTCTCCTACTGGCTGTTGGTCTGCTGGTTGGTGGTAACAGTGGCAGAAGGTAAGGGTTTTTGTGTTTATTCTACCGTGGGCCCACTAATCAGAAAGTTGTGTGAAAAGATAAAATTTGGCCCCATGATTATACATGTTCAAAAACTGAAAATGTTTGTCAGCTTCCACCAGCCTGTGTGGTTAAAGAAGAACAAGCTGAATCTTATCATCTGGAGACCTTAATCGCGGTCTCAGTTCTCATGCTGTGACGTTAGACATACTTAACCTCTCTGGTATCAGTCTCTTCATATGTGAAGTGACAGGATTAAAAACATGCATTGTTATGGAGGTTGTGAGCCATCATGCAAGAAAAGCTCTTAAAGGTTAAAACACTATACGAATACTACCTATTATGGTTCTAACGCTAACAATTTGCCGCCCTAAATGACAGCAATGTCCACCTCTTTCTATCCCCCAGAGGCACAGTGATTTGCACACGGTGAGTGTTTAGTCTCTGTTAGTTGCTTTATTTAATCACATCTAGTTAGCTGTGTTTTGATGCCACTCAAGTGAGCAGAGATTTCTTTCTTTAGGATTATATTAGATTCCATTTTTCCACTGTTCCTTTTCTTTTTCCTTTCCTCCACTATGAAATTTCCAAGTGTCCTGAGCCTTAGATTTGGTTTACAAACCTCTGGAGAAATGAAAGAAAAAGATTTAAAAAATGGAGGAGAGAGGGAAAAGAGAGAGGAAGAAGAAACTGGGAGACGTGGGTCTGATGACAGTTTCCCTTCGCTCCAGAACTAACTATGGTTCAGGGAGTAGAGACCCATGAGTCACACTGAATCTTTCTCCCCTTCACCTGCCCCTGGGGGCTTTGCAGGGACCCAGCCAAAAGCTAGTCAGCCTCCAGCACGTTCCCTGCTTCCATCCCCCAAGGCTCGCAACAGAGCAGAGAGGGCAGAGACCGTAGAGCTGGTGAAGAGACCACCAGAGCTCACCCTGTCCAATCGCTGCATGAACTCTGGTGATCAAAGGGCAGGAAATAGAGATTACAAGTAGCCCCTGCCCCACCTCTTTCTAAGACAAGGCCCCCCAAGCATCACTTGCTAAAAGTGACATCTAAAACAAACACCTTAAACAGAATTAGCCACCTCATGCCTTCATTCCAGAAAGTGAACCATTCGTCAGGAAACTTTGTAATGTGTAGCTAAACCGGTTAAATGAGATTACAGATTTATTCACACCAAAAGAATACCAATTAAAATGTGAGATATGATTTCTGAACTTGACTCCTGCTTCCCCACTGCCCCTCAGATGGGCACTCAAGTCCACCTAATGGAATTTCACTCTATCCAAGCCGCCCTGGCCCCAGCTCCTTGCTCACTTCCACAACCCTCAGCTTCTCCTCACCTCTCCTCTCCCTGGCAGGCTGGGCTGCCCCTCTTCCTGTTCAGCCCCTCACCCCCATTTACTGCAATTCTGCTTCACATGACAATGTTTAAATGTCACTATAGTACTGCCTTCACAAAGGCTTTCTTAAGGTAAAATTGCAATCTCTCTCTTCTCCAATATCTTAGAATAATATTTATAGTAACTTGTGCATCACCCATGGCATTCCTGCCTTTTGCTCTGTGTTACAAATCCACGTATTTGCAGCGTGTCTGCACTCCAGAGCTCAGGCTGGGTCTTTATCGTCTCTGCATGTGCCACAGCATCTAGCATGGCATCCTGCGTACTGCTGAAAGGCAAATAAGCCTGCATGACACTTTCTGGGCTCCAAATTATTCACCTGTAAAATTAGAGATATGACCAAGATAGCCAGTCATTCTGTGAGTCTACACAATGAACTGAGCTGCAGTTAACTAAGTCAAAATCAAATTGAGTGGTGAGAAAATTAATCACAGGATTTATATTTCTTTCTGGTTCAATCCAAAAGCATGTGAGAATTTTTCTAATACTCCAAGTGCCATGGAAAGGAAGAACTGCATACTTATAAATCAAATATGAAGCTTACTTCTCTTAAAATCCGTATGGTTCTCTACAACCCAACTATTGTCTGCCCAAATAACCACAGACTACAGGTAATTACATATTTATATAAAAGTCTTCTTATCCTTACTTTTTTTTAAAAAAGTACTAGTTGTTGGTATGCTATAAGTTTTATGTCTAGACTATAATAAACCGACTTAAAATTGACATCTAAACTCTAAGCAATGTTTTGGCTTAATTTTTTTATTTTACTCTAATTTTAAATGTAAGTTATTATTGTGAATTTTCTAGGACTGACATTAAATATTCACTGAGCTTTACAAAAATTTATAGAGAGAAAAATTCAACGTCTGGCCAGCCATTCATTCCATTTATCAGATCCACGTATTTGCAGTGTCTGGGCACCACTCTAAGCCAGAGGCTATTCTACATGCTAGGGACATAGCAGCGACCAAGGAAGTCGGCAGTCCCGTCTTCATGGAGGTCCTGTGCAATAAGATCTGTACCCTTTAATCCTATCAATCGTGCACAGATTTTATGTATAAAGTGTAACCAAATGGAAACAAGAAAATTGGGCTCTTGCTAACAGAATCTTCCGTAGCATTTAAGATTAATCCTAACAGTAGCTAACACCTACTAAATGCACACTGTGCATCAGGAACATTCTGAGCACTTTACATCTTATTTCAGATAATACAACAAACCAGTGAGATAGGTAGTATTATTTTCTCCATTTTACAAATAAGGAAAAGGAGACTCAGAGAAGTTAAGGAACCTGTTTGATGGCCACACAGTTGTTAAACGGCAGAGCTCAGGATACCTGTCTTTAGAGCCGATGCTTTTAAACATTATGTTGTTCTGCCTCTCAAAATGTTTTTAATCTGCATTTAAACATTTGACCTACTGTGGCCTGAATAAAGTTGCAGACGCACTCTCATCTTTGATATTGAGTGCCTTTGGTGGCATGTCAGTATGTTTCATAGTGAGAACGATTTGCTTAGTAACAATTGCATTATCCCTGAGAGATAGGAACATGGTAACTTTTGCAGTTATAGAAACAGATTTCTCCCAATCAAGCAGTTCTACTCTAGGTACCATGCTGGGGATGAGGTCAAAGGATGTGGTCTGCAGGACGGTCAAGTGGATATTTCAGTGGGAGAAGGAATATAACCTCTGAAGAGCAATCACTTGACTCATGAGTATCATGGACTCACAGGATGCTATGGAAGCATGCTGCATATTGCCTTAACACAGCCTCAGGATTAAGCCCTCCCTGAAGAAATGAGATATGAAATCTGCATAGAAGTAAGCCAAGCAAAGGTGGCAGGAAATGGTGCTCTAAGCATCTGGAACCAAAGTTTTTAAAGCCCATAATCATTGGTGACTTTTGCCAAAGTAGCCTTTCTGGGGTGGAAGAAGCAGTCAGATTCCAATGGATTTAAATTGGTGGGGAAAGGGCGACAGAATCAGAAGTGTGCAGACTTTTCTTTGCAATGAGAGTAGAAACCAGAGAATTTCATGGAAGATCATCAAAGTTTTCTCTCTGAAATATGAAGCTAAGTAATCTTCTTAGAAAGGGTAGAGAGAATTTAGAAGAGAATTCTTCAGGTAAAGGAAGAAGAACGGGAATTTTGAAGCAGCTTTGAGGAGCACATTAAAGGTTTAGAAGACTGTGGGAATTGAGCAGAACAAGGGTAAACAAAAGAACTAATGAGCCCTAGCTGGTTTGGCTAAGTGGATAGAGTGTCAGCCTGTGGACTGAAGTGTCCCAGCTTTGATCCCGGTCAAGTGCACATGCCTGGGTTTTGGGCTCAATCCCCAGTAGAGGATATGCAGGAGGTAGCTGGTCAATGATTCTCGCTCATCATTGATGTTTCTATCTCTCTCTGCCCCTCTCCCTTCCTCTCTGAAATCAATAAAAATATGTTTTAAAAAATAAGGATAGCATTTAAAAAAAATAATTAATGAGCAATATTACCTCAGTCAAAGTTGGAGACCATGAATGGCATCACCCCCTCACTCAGATGTTTGGCCTTAACCTTGTAAAGAATCTGTGACAGTCCCCAAATCAGTTCCTATGGCTTCCCCATTTTAGAGCACTTGTGCTAGCCAACCAGTGACCTGAAATAGTCACCATATGTCTAGTCTGCTGGAAGAATGTGGTTTTATGTGGGCTTGCCCACATGCTTAGGTTGGTTAATAGGACAAACTTGTACCTTGATCTTGAGCCTGCAGAAATTCCCAGAAGAAAACACTGAACACCTCAGGACATCCCAGAGTCAGAAAAAAAAGCTGTCTAGCAGGCTCTAACACCCACTGTCAGCTGGAGGATTTAGAGAGTAGCTTCAGGTTTTAAGAAATGAGATGAGCACAGGGGTGGGTTGGTCAGTTGGTTAGTTGGTTTGTACAGCTGGAATGCAGCTTACTGAGTGACAGAGCTCAAGGTCTGTCTAAACCTGATCTGATAGCAAAGTGTCAAGATGGAGATTAAGAGTAAGGCTAGCTTCTCCCCTAGCAACTGGAACCTCAGCAGATTTTTATGTTGCAAAAGGTTCAGAACTGATCTAATTGTGTAGGAGAAAAGAATGGGTAATGTGGGATTTAATCATCTTCCGTAGTTTGAAATATTTTAACCTAGTTTCAGTCACAGAATTTCAATACTCAGTAGCCTAGATAGGTCTGGAAGAAAAGGTCAGTATTTCCTTCAAGGAATAGACACCCATTCAAGCTGCCTGTAAAAAAGAGTAGAGCTGGAATTGGAGTGGTTATTATAAGACTATCTCTAAGACCTTAAGTACAATCAGCCCTCAGTCAGACCAGCCCTAGAAAGTCAGGAATCAAGGCTTTCATCATCACTCTGTTACCACATGGTCTTTTGTCTCTTTTTCTGAGAGGCTTTCCCCATTTTGTAGTTTCTATGGAAAGATGGGCTTCTCCCTTACTCAACATTCAACTGACCAAAACCTAACCCAGCTCCTGTCTTACACCTTCCACTGACTGTGTCTCTGTTGAAATTCTCAAGTGAGAATCTGATTGGTCACTGGTCAGGCAGTGAATGAGTTAAGTGTCTACCAGCAGTATAATCAGCCATAGCCCAAAGTGTACAGGGTTGACCTTTCCAGGGGTTGTGAGTGAAACAGAATCTCTGGGAGGGACTATGAGCACAGGCAGGCAATAAGCATATCCAATACAACCAAGAAATTCAGTTGTTCTAACGGTGAGGACTATCTAGCTCTTTTTAAGTGCCTCAGTACTCCCAACTTCCTATGGGAGCTCAGTTTCCTAACATTCACACTCAGAGTCCTTTCTGGGTCTACATTGGTAAGTCGCTAGGGGAGTGAAGGAATAATTTTCTAAAGGGGAGCTTACTTTCAAGTAGATGATACAGCTAGAGGGAAGACCTGGACACTTGAGCTTCATCCAAATTCCTTCTCAGGAACTAATGTCATCATCCTGGTCCTCCGTGCTCGTTCCCTGCTGCATGCAGAGGCTCCCTGCTTCCTCCTTGGGGAATGATTTCACTGCTGGGGCAAGTGAAGCAGGCCTTTGGATGAATGGCCTATTGGGGTGAGGGGCAGTTATTTTTATTTTCTTAACACTACGTTCTGTTTTTCAACTAATTTTCTTTAGTTATAATTTATGTATAATAAAGTGCACAAATCTTTTCTAATTGAATGTATTGGGGTTAATACAATTATATTGGTTTCAGGGGTAGAATTCTATAATACATCATCTGCATATTGTATTGTATGTTCACCACCCCAAGTTACATTGTCCATCACATTTTTCCCCCCTTTACCCTCTCCTACCCATCCCCTCTTTCTCTCTGGTAATTATCATACTATGATCTATGAGGGGTCTTTTGTTGTTGTTTTACTTAATCCCTTCATCTTTTTAACCAGCCCCTAATCCCCTACCCCTCTGACAGCTGTCAGTCTGTTCTCTGTATCTGAGTCTGTTTCTATTTTGCTCGTTAGTTTATTTTGTTCATTAGATTCCATTTGCAAGTGAAATCATATATTTGTTTTTCTGTGACTATAAATGCACAAAACTTAAAGGTATAGATTGGTCACATTTTACACATACATACATACATATGTGGGTATAAATGTGTGTAGATATGTACACATAAGTGTATATGGGTGTATATGTAGATAGATAGATAGATAGATAGATAGATAGATAGATATAGATATAGATATAGATATAGATATAGATATAGATATAGATATAGATACAGATATATATAGATACTAGAAGCCCATTGCAGAAAGATTCCTGCAAGAATAGGGCTTCTTGAGCCGGAGCTTCCTCCCATCTCTGCTGCCTCGATCCCTCCTTTCTCTGCCACGTGGCTCCCTTCTGCAGCACTTGGCTTCCTTCTAGGCTGTCTTCAGTCTTCCGTTCTGCACCTGTGTATACAAATTAACCACCATCTTGGCTGGGTTAATTTGCATATAGTCACTCTGATTGGCTGGCGGGCATGGCTTGGCTGGCGGGCATGGCTTAGGTATCTTGGAGTGATGGTCAATTTGCATATTATTCTTTTATTAGATTAGATAATCTTTATCTCCATATCTATGTAACAACCACCAAGATAAAGATCTAAAGAGTTCCCTGGTCACTTTTTTCACTAAATAATACCCACCCCAACCCTAAGCTATTTTTTTTTACATTTTTTAAAACCATAGATTAGTATACCTTGTTCTTGAACTTGACACAAATGGAATCTTTTGTTCAACATAACATCCATGGGATGTATCCATATGGTTGTATTAGTAATTCTTCCTTTTCATTGCTGAATACTATTTCATTGTATGAATATCTACAGTCTGTGTATACATTCTCTGATTGATGGACATTTGCATTGTATTCAAGTTTAGGCTAACATGAATAAGGCTGCTATGAACATTCTTGAACTAGTCTTTTGTAGACATATATACTCATTTCTCTTGGGTAAATTCCTCAGAGTGCAACTATGGGATCATAAGGTGTGTCCATGTTTTACTTCACTGAACATTGGCAGTTCTTCCAAACGTGCTCAGACCTCTCCATTTCTCCCTCCTAATCTCACTTTCCTGCCACCCCTCAAGCATCTCCCTTCTGCTGTTGTTATTAGGCCTGCTTCTTGACTTGCATTTTTCTCTCCACAGGACAAGTGGTCACCCCTCCTGGAGGCTCACAAAATAATGTGGATCCTACAGACTGCCAGATCTTTACACTCACCCCTCCACCTGCCACAAGGAAGCCGGTGACAAGGATCCAGCCCATCACAAGAACACCCAAGTGTCCTTTCCATTTTCCAACATGGAGGCCCAGAGTCCAAATTAGGTTTCCAAACAGACCTTTCCTCCCTCCGAGGTGCAACCACCGTCTTCAGTACCGTCCATTTTTTTGGCCAAACAATCGTCTTAGTCCACATTATAACTATTTCCCCAGAAGAAGACTCCGGAGAGGAAGCTCATCTGAGGAAAGAAGAGGGAAGAGAGAAGTGCCAAACGTGCTCAATCAGAGGAGGTCAATACCCCAGAAAAGACTATAAAAATAGTTCTGTTTTCTTTTTCCAAATTAAAATTGCTGAATTTGAAACTTATGTTAAACACCACTGACTAGAAATTGTTCTCCTTGCCAGCAGTGAAGACACTGGTGTATAGGTCATTCAAGTTTGCAAAATAGGAGAAATAACCATATTATTCTTATCCCCAACTTTTTGTGACCACAAATATTTGTGCAAATAAAACCCTAAAATGAAAGGTTCTGGTCATTCTTGTCCATACTGAGATGCCAGAAGAATCAGCTTCAACTTATAAATTAGAACAAGGAGCATTTCAATAAATCAAGATTGCTATAGATCAAATGAAGACATTAATGAAGCCTTTTTATATTCACTGGAAAACTTATGAGCAAGGTACATTTACAAAGTGAACTTTAAAAGAAATTAGGAAAACTGAAAGCTTTAGTTAAAGCATGTCTGGCAGGGATGTAACTGGTGGTTATTTATTCATTTATTACATTTTTATTGAAGTACGATTGGCATAACATCACATAAGAATTCAACATTTGTATATATTGCAAAATGGTCACCACAATAAGTCCAGTTAACATTGACACCATCCACAATCACAAATTTATTTTTCCTTGTGATGAGACGTTTCAAGATCCAATCAGTTTTCTAACAACAACAATTTTAAGGATTAAACTAAATTATAGGACATCTGACTATAGATAATACTTTAAAGCTATCATAAACCGAATTACCCAACCTCAGAACTCTTTTTAATTATAATATCTAAATGTACTTTAATGTTAACTTTTTAAGCAAATGAGCATGATAAGTATCTCACTTTCTCCCATTATCATCATACAGATATTAGCTTTCATGATACACTTCCCTGAAAACTTTCATGTGGTCTGGGCCCAAAGTCCGATTAAGGTGACATGAATGTTCTCCTAACTCTAGGACTCCACAGACCTAAGTTTACTCCTCTATAGGAAGCCTGCATTTCAAGGGTGCAATATAAGTCACTCATCCCACAGATGATACCCACTGGTTATTTCTTCAGCCACCCTGTAACATACCAACTCCTGTCTGTGCCGCTCATCTTGCCTGTAACACAGGAACTAGTTTTGTATATGTGGTCTGTATCTTAACACCTCTTTCTCCCAAGAACTATGTGCAAAATTTGCTGGTGGTGCTGCTGCTTCTACAAAGAAAAGAAAGAACATAAAGATGTGAGGTAGCCGTGAACATTGCCTGGGAAATGGAAAGAGATTGCTTTACTTCCTTGTTGTATTGAAGATAAGAAGGGGGGGGTGCAGGGGACACACAACTATTTCCTTTACTCGCTTAATAACAAATCTTCATTATAAGAACAGATATTTGCTTCAAAATTACAGGCTTAAATAAAATCTATTCTTAGAATCCTCATTAAGAAATTCTGTGTTTTGTTAATAACCTTGGTCTCTTTTTTTCTTTCTTTTTGGTTAGTGGGCATAAGCAGAAACAAGCCAACCTTGGTCAAACTTGAAGACAGAGAAAGATTTGTATGTGACCTCACCTCCCTCTCAGGACCCCCTCTTTTATCACTCACTGCTCTGAGCTGAGTCCCTGAAGGCCTTGCTAGGGGATATTAATCACTAGGAAAACTTAGACAAAGTATAGACAGAGTTAACAGCTTTATTAGTTAGTTATTGCATCTACTCTATAGAAAGCAGACCACTGCTGCAGTGTTTCATAGTGAGGGCCTTTTGTCAAATAACCAGGGAAAACTGCATTGCTTCTCACCCTTGAACAAGTATATAAAAAAGTAGGCCCATACCTGCAAGTACAGGCATATTCTTGTGACTTTTTTGAGAAATTGCATCATTTGGGTTAATAGATTTTTCTCTTCACATACAGTGATGCCTAGCAGGTTTGTGGACTCAGGTATAGTCTTCAGTACTAACACCTCAAAGTGAACCAGTTTATCAAATGCTTTCCTCTTCATATACAGGTGGAATTAGCTGCTTTTGAAGCAATGGGAGTCTGTGGGGAGGGTGTGATGACCTTTAAATTCAAATTTTGCTTTGTGGTGAAAATAGTCCATGCAAGTCTGAAGTTCTAATTATGTGAAGGAGGCATAACCTGAATGCAGTCATCAGACAAACCCAACCTGAGGGACATTTACAAAACAACTGCCCTGTAATCTTCAGAAGTGAAGATGTCATGGTAGACAAAGCTTAAAGATGATTACAAGACGTGACAAGCAAGTGTGATCCTGAGGGTAGGAAGGAAAGGGAGAGATTGCCATGAAGAGTATTATTGGGACAAGTGGCAAACTTTTAATGTGGACCACGTGTTAAGTAATAGTATTATATCAGTGTCAATTTTTCTGAATTTGATAATTAGGTAAGAAAACATACTTATGTAAGATCGGGAGTATTAGAGGGTAAAGGAGTATGATTTCTACAAATAAATCTGAAATTATTATGGAAAAAAGTGTGTGTATGTGTGTGTGTAAAAGAGAGAACGGGAAGAAGGGGGATATAAAGCAAACGTGGCAAATGGTTTTACAATGGGAGTATAATGGGTGAAGTGTACATGGGAGTTCTTTGTACAATCACTGCAACTCTTGCGTAGTGTGAAGTTGTCTCAAAATGAAAGTAAAATGGTACTATTAAACACAGCACAGAGGAGTGAGTGACAATGAGTGCCACCCTGGTTTAGTCACGGGGAGGAAGTGGTTAGTTTAGGGCTTGGGGACAGATGGAGGAAATGACAGAGTAAAATTAGACTGGGGGTGGGGGTACAAAGAAAAGGAAGGTTGAGAAGGAGACAGGATCTTGGGGAAGCAAAGCTGGAGAAAGCTGCATTGCAAGTGCCTGGAGTCGCCTGAGGGTGGACAGCAACACCCCAGGCTGCGCTGCCGCTGGAAAAGGGGAACTTGACCCGGAGGACGCAGCTCCACGTGCTTTACAAACATTTCAGTCTTAGATTTTGGCGTGCACGCAGGGTGACATTAGGTACACTCTTCTGGGTTTGTAACTCATTTTTCCCCCCACTGAGATACTTTGTGATTGAAAATTCTAAGTGAAAATGCAATGATTTCTAAAGAAATTTTGTCTGTTGAGTAGTGCCTTACAAACACACCTTTTGTCTTTTCTGTGTTTGTGGTCAATATCAAGAAAAGCAAAAGTTTCTGCTTACTATTATCTTTTCATAGTCATTATGAACAAGGAGAACCAAGTAATCTTTTGTGGTCGTTGTAAACTTACTGTAAAGTTTGGTTAACAGAGATCATACACTCTTGCTAAGGTTAAAGTTAAGAATCCACCGCCAGCTTTAGTTTAAAAGTTGCTTTGTGCTTTTTAAATAATCCAGCAGTAGAGAATAAACTCAGTCAAAATCGTTTTGGGAGAATAAGAGCAAAACACAGGGTGGAGCAGGGGGCTGGGAGGGTGGACCTTTACAAGTTGTGATCTTTTGTGAAAATTCAGGGGAAGGTCTGAAAACGCTTTATGTTAATATTTGTTTCTGAGCTGCATCTATTAAACTGATAAAGTATTACCATGGTGGGTTTTTTTAAAAAATGTCTCTCTTTCCCCTTAAATTTTACTTAAAAATTTAAAAATGCTCAATACTTTTTTCTTTGGGATTTTTCTGCCTTCTGGGTTCTTTTTTTTTTTAATGTTAAAAATATGTTGGCATAATAGTTCAAGTCTTAACTAATGATTTGGGTATGATACAGTGACTATCATTGGAATTTAAGAAGTATTAGGCATGTATGTATGGGGAAATATGTTCAAGTATGCTGTTGTGAAATTAAAACTGTAAAGGTAGGCAGTTAAAGTGCTCATATGTTGATATGTTGCTCTGTATGATAAGAACTAGTCCTGCTGCATCATGTATATTATTACTAAGCATTTCTCTTCTCCCTTATAGCACAAAGATAGATTTGAGTTCTAAACGAAAAAAAAAAAAATCCCCACAAAATAATTAATCTTAAATTTATCCATGCCTTAAAGATACGTTAAAAATAAAATCCTATTCCTGCTTCCCACACTACTAATAACCTTGTAATGATTCACACTTTAGTTATAAGAGTCATGAGCTGGTTGAGCTGGGACTCTCACAGTCACTGATATTTGGGGGAGGATGGAAAGTGTGATTGGAAGTTTGGGTTTCGAAGGGATCAATAGAAGGTATGAGACAGCATGAACTTCCACACCACCACTGGGATTGAATTTGAGCCCAGAGACTGAGTCAGGGTGAGCACCAGCTGCTGATAAAAATGCCTTTAAAAGAAATTTTAGGAGACGCTGAACATAGAGCTGTCTTGGGGCCAGCATGACAAAGTGTGGCACAGGTTAAAGAAAGGGTCCATTCTTCCCCGCCCCCTGCACAGAACTCACTCCTGTCACTCCCCAAAATAGCAGCAACTTTTGAAAACCTGGGAAACAGCAACATCCTAGGGAAACTCACAGAGGGCCCTGTCCACCACAGCAGTGCTGGAGAGCCTTCCAGGGCTTTGTGGGCAGCATGTGGCCACAGGGGACAGCTAAACAGAGGAAGGACATGTGGGTTGCATGGGCCTGCTACTGAGGGACCAGTGGGTGGCAATTAAAGCACTGGGAAACTCTGGGCTTTGCTAGTTTCTGATTAAAAATGAAAAAATTAAGAAGAATACTTATTTTATAGATGTTACCTTGTGACATTTGAAAAACTATTTGAGGGGGTATCTTAGTTTGCTAGTTAGTTAGGACTACTATAATAAAATGTCCTAGGCTGGAGGGGGGTCTTATACGCAGAATTTTATTCTCTCTCAGTTCTGGAAGCTGAAAGTTCAAGATCAAGGTGTCAGCACATGAATTTGGAGAAAATAAATTCAGCCCATAATGGCAGATGTCCAGTTCCATAGTAGGAAATTCAAACTCCCAGATGAGCTGCATAATCTAGAAAAAGCTGGCTCTAATTTTAGAGAAAACTGTGGTCAGGATGTTCAGGTACTTTTAATAGTTTTAAAAAAATAAAGTAAACTACCACTTTTCTTTTTTAAGCCTAGAGCACATTTGTCTTATTTTTATAATAAAATGTAAGTAAGATAACAGGTTCCTATAAGAATCTCTAAGCTTGTTATAAACAATAGAGAGATAAACAAACCAAGGCTGAGAAGTACAAAAGAGTAGACACAACTGAAACAACTTATTTGGGGCAATCAGTTCTATATATCTCGGCAACTCCTCAAGTAATCACCAAGGAAACCCACTGAATCATCACAAAATACCTCTAAACTGGAAACAACACAAATGTCCATCACCAATATAATGGATAAGTAAATTGTTATTGTATCATCCGGGAATACTACATAGCCACAAACATGAAGGAATTGCTGCTTCACACAGCAGCATAAATGAATCTCACAATTTTAAATTGAGTGAAAGAAGCCAGATGCAAAAGAATGCATTTAACAAGATTCCATTTATATGAAATTTAAGAGCACACAAAACTAATCCCTGGTGATCAAGGTCAGAATAGTGATAAGCTTTGGTAGGTTATTGGCTGGGAAGGGGCAAAAGGAAGCTTGCTGGGAGCTAGAAATACATATTCCATATCTTAATCTGGGTGGTTTTTACATGGGTGTGTACATTTTAAAAAATTCATCAAGCCATATAGTTAAGATTTATGTGTTTCACTATGTATAAGTGAAATGTCAGTTGGAATATTTTAAATGCTGCAGAGTAAAGGAAATCAGTATGTATATGTTCCTTACAACTGTAGATTTCATTTATCAAACAGGCATTCAAATATTCTATTGACTGGTAGTTACCAAGCTTTCATTAAGCAATATATGTCTGCTAAGTGAGAGAGAGACGAATGCTATATGATATCACTTCTACATGGAATCTAAAAATTCAAACCAGCCCCAGCTGGTTTGCCTCAATGGAGAGAGCATTGGCTTACAGACTGAGGGGTCCCAGGTTCGATACCAGTCAAGAGCCCATGCCTGGATCGCATGCTCTGTCCTCAGTAGGGCATGTGCAGAAGGCAGCCAATCAATGATTCTCTCTCATCATTGATGTTTCTCTCTCTCTCTTCCCCTCTCCCTTCCTTTTTGAAATTAATAAAAATATATTTAAAATAAATAAGTATAAAAATTCAAACTCAGAGAAGCAGGTAGTGGTTACCAAGTGCTGCAGGATAGGGGGGATAAGGAGATATTGGTCAAAGGGTACCAACTTCCAGTTATAAGGTTAGCAAGTTCTGGGGATCTAACTAACGCACAGCATGATGATTATGCTAATAATACTATGTTATATATTTGAAAGTTGCTAAGAGGATAGATCTTAAATCCAGGATGGAAGTGTTAGCTAGTGCTATCATGATAATCATTTTGCAATTTATTAATACACCAAATCAACACATTGTACACCTTTAACTTACATAATGTGATATGTCACTTATACCTCTGCAGTTCAAATACATTAAGCACTCCTTTACACTGGGCCCTTAAAAATGGGAAAAGAAGGCTATTTATCTCATGGATAAAAGAAACAGAAAATACCCCTTAAATCAAATTCATCACAGGTTTTTAGCGCTTTTCCCCTTGGGAAGGATAAGGGTTATAGTGAGTGGGACTTTACTGCCACCTTCTGGATCATGGCTTGGCAGCACTGGGCTGTCCTGGGCAGAGCCAAAGAAGTAGGGTGTCATCCCAGGGAAATGGATGTAAGGCCAATTGCAGCCATCCCCAAGTTCAGGTGTTTCAGAACTCTCCCTAAATAATTTCCATCCATTCCAGCAGAACTGACTTCTCCTTCATCCCTCTACCAGAGGAGAGAGAAGCGTTGGTCTCTAACATCTTTCCTTCCAGGATCCAACAGAAGAAAGGGGACCTGACCGCCTTACTTAAGATGAAATAAGAAAAGTGTAATTAAAACTACATTCCTCTGACTAGGTTGCACTTCCCAGTACAAAATAATACTTTTATCCTACAATATAGTTTGAGCCAAACTGTGTTATCTGAATCTGGTGTTTGCCTTTGTTTTCAGGAGGTAGGAGACACATCAACAGAGGAATATCTCCAATAGTCAAGCTAAAATCTGCTTCTTACATGACCTTTGATATCTTTCTTCACAGAAGAAGGAACTCAAATGGCCTATAAATCAGTAGTAAGAAAAATATATAAAGTATATATAACTTAAGTAGTAATAAAGAAAGTGTAAACTCAAGCAAAATAATTTTACCCATCAAATTGGTGAAAATAAAAGTGATTAATATCTAAAATAGTTCCAATATAGGAAATAGACTTTCTCATACAGTGTTGAAAAATGTAAATTAATATAGCACTTTTGGAGGACAATTCAGAAGAATCAGTCAGAATCTAAAATGAAACATACCTTTTGCAGCTTCAAACTGTCCACCTCTGGTGAGCATGGCGATGGTTTCACCTGCATCCATTCTCTTCCCCCTGGGCTTTGAGGGAGCCAGGTGGTTCCATGGGGAGGCTGCGACTGGCCTGAACCAATCAGCATAATCCCATGTCCTTTAGCTCCCATTTCTAATGCAGACAAAGGAACTTAACAAAGGTCGATGCTAACCAGAACATGCCATTCCCCAGGTTACAGTGTTGGATCCAAGGTGAGCAGTACCCAAACCTGGCTTACTCAGAGTGAAGTTTTGTCTGGTAGCTGGAGGAATGCGGACGTGCATAGCTCCAGGAGCCTAAGCTCCCAAAGTTTATATTTTCTAAACAAAAAATGTTTTAACTGGTTCCAGATCTAAAAATCATGACCATATACTTACTTCAAGAAACATGCATGGCTCTGACACTGAGCAACTGACACTGAGTAAATTCCTTAAACTTTGTAAGCCTATTACCTTGCCTGTAAAACATGTCTAACACTCCTACCTTCATAGGAATATTATTACTATTGTCCCACAGGAATGGCTTTGCTAGATGGTATGCAACAGCGATAAATGAAGTGTGGTTCCCAATCTTCAGAAACACAGAAAATGTAGTGGCCAGTGACACTGAGTATTGTTCTTGCACATGTGCCGTCAGAATCTGGCCCTGACTCTTCGGCGGGAGCCTAGGAGCAACTTCATAAACAGATGTTTCTACTTAAAAAATATGTCTAGTGGGAGACAGACAAGGAGGTATACATATCAGAAAAGGAGTGATAATCCAAGGAAGAAGGTTAAAAGCAGGGAAGTAACCAAGTGAAACACTCTTGCCATGGGGCGGAGGGATGGTTTTTAATTCTAGCAGCAATATTAACAGAGATCACTTTCCAGATCTAGAGGCAAGGAGATAGATGAAGGAAGATAAACTGATATAACAACCTGCTCCCTTGAATGATAGGCGATCCTACCCTAATCTATGGATGGGAAAACAGGCTGCATTGAGATATTTTTATTTCATTTTCCTGGTTCTTGTTTTCATTCATGTTAGACAACAATACATTTTCCAAAGTTTTGTTAGAACCTTCCTCACTTCCACTGGAGATGCCCCTGCATGACAAAGCAGAACAAGAAGGATTAAATAAGGCTATATCTGCTGGGGGAGGGGAGTGGATTTCACTGACAGCAAAAGACGATGACATTTTATGGATGGACTTTTGTTTTGTGAAGAAAATGTCTCAGTATATATTATATTTGATGTCAGATATCCCCAAACATCTATAAACACAAAGGTCTAAATTACAAGTCACACAAATTACATGCAAGTGATAACGCGTGGTGTCAAGATTTGGAGCCAAGTACTTCACAGAAAGACATGTTAGGAAACAATCCAGCTGGTGTGGCTCAATGGTTGAGTGTCAACCTATGAACCAGGAGGTCATAGTTCCATTCCCAGTCAGGGCACATGCCCAGGTTGCAGGCTCGATCCCAGTGGGGGTCAGGCAGGAGACAGCTGATCAATGATACTCTCTCATCATTGATGTTTCTATCTCTTTCACCTTATCTGTTCCTCTCCAAAACCAATAAAAATATTTTTAAAGAAACAGATAAACTGTATGTTCATTATGTTTTCAAATTAGTTCATATCTAAAACTATCAAAAGAAAAAATAAAACCATTTAAAAAGCAATGTGAGAACATAATTTTTCACTCACATAGTGTTAGGGGCTCATTTCTAATGTAAAAACACAATACAAAGCAATAGAGAAAAATCCACTTGGTCCAATACACTAGGACTAGCCTTAAAGCTTTAGGAGCGGTGACCCTGGAATTTCAGATCCTCTGCCAGGGACTCGGTTACATTGAGGAGGGCTCAGAAAATAAGTCAGTCACATTTTTCAATCTAATCTGATTTACAGTTGCTTATAGACCCAGCCTTATATTTTAGCACAATTAAGATAAAGAAACCAATAATGAGAGTCACTCAAGATAACACATCTTCTATGATTCCATTTCAATAGGAAGTTAGCAAATCTAATCTGGCAAGGGATTCTCAATCAGGAGAATCAGGTTCTAAGCCTGGGTCTGTCACCAACTTTACCAGGTAGTCTTTACAAGACATGTTACTTTATGACCAGTCTAGGGGCCCAGTGCACAAAAATTTGTGCACTCGGGAGGTCCCTCAGCCTGGCCTGTGCCCTCTCACAGTCTGGGACCCCTCGGGGGATGTTCACCTGCTGGCATGCCTGGCCAGCCTGGGTGAGGGGCTGATGGCTGTTTGCAGGCTGGTCAAGCCCCCCAGTGGGAACCCTGACCCCATGGGGGTGTGGCCAGCCTAGGTGAGGGGCTGAGGGCCGTTTGCAGGCTTTCAGGCTGCCCAAGTCCCTTCAGGTTTTGGGTCCTTACTGGGGTACCTAGCCAGCCTGGGTAAGGAGCTAAGGGGTGTTTTCAGGCTGTCCACAGTCCCTTCCAGATTTGGGTCCCTACTGGGGTACCTGGCCAGCCTGGGTGAGGGGCTGATGGCTGTCTGCAGGCTGGCCAAATGCTCCAGTGAGATCCCTCACCCCATTGGGTTGTGGCCAGCGTGGGTGACAGGCTGAGAGGCACTTTCAGGCTTTTAGGCTGCCCACAGCTCCCATTGACCCAATGTCCCAGCAAGGCTGGCTGGAAGCAGGTTTCTGGGGTTTGTTTATCTTCTATAATTGATACACTGTTCCTTTAAGCCGAGGCCTAGACAGGTAATGAAGGTAATGAAGCCTCCTTTCTGCTTGGCTTCTATAATTGAGACAATGTTGCCTTAGTATTTGCAGGCAGGACTGCTGTTTGCTTCAACTCTGAGGGTTCTATAATTGAGACAATGTTGCAAATATGTTGTTGCCTGGAGCTGGGAGAAACCCAGCGGCCAGCAAACAGTTTTACTCCTGCTGCAACAGAAGCTGCCTGTTTACTCAGCTCCATGAGTGCTGGCCTCCATCTTGGCTGGGTTAATTTGCATACAGTCGCTCTGATTGGCTGGTGGGCGTGGCTTATGCATCCCAAAGAAACGGTCAATTTCAATATTATGCTTTTATTAGATAAGATGGCTTGTATCACTGGCTGTAAAGAAAATTAACTTGTCATCCCTATATCCTAACTTTCCCAAAAAGAATTAACTGATTATTTCAAACATATTTGTTAAATACCATACAGTATTCTATACATTGTTTATAGTTCATTAATTAAACAAATGCAAATAAAAACTATCTATGGAGCTCAATAACATATAATATTTATTAATTGTAAAATATACATACATACACATAGCAAGCCCATTTTCCCACTAGTACATATACATATTTTCTATTAGTATGTGACTTAATCATATTCTTGTAAGGAAAGACAAAGTAACCTTAAATTGAAAAAAAAAATAGGATTATTTTAGTTCAGGGTCTATAGCCCAGTTTGCAAAATCTTTTTCAAGTAGTTCTTCCAAGGTTCTAATCAGACGAGCTTCAAGTCTCAACTTGGACTTATAGTAAATAGTTTTTAGTTCTTTAGTTCCAAAGTGCACAAAATGTTTTAATTGATAAAAGATACCAAGAGCGAATATAGAATGAAAAAAGTCTAATCCTAGACACTCAGACATTAAGGTGATATTTTCACACCAATCTTTAAATAAAATTAACATTGAAATAAACTGGACAGCTACTTGGCTTTTAAGCAGTGTCTGCTTTTTATGCTATGGTGGATGCTGACAACATAATTTAAAGTAAAATCAATAATATTTTAATTTGAGGCCTATTAATCCTATACACTAACTTTGTTCAGCATGTTAGTCATACCTGGTCTAGTCAAACACCTGGTCAGAGGTTAAAGACAGAGCTTCAAAATCAAGATCAAAGTTTAATTGAGCCACCTACATAGACTTCTACATTGCAGCCCCTTATTTTGCCTCCTGAATGTCCTACTCCTTTGAGGCTCAAGTAACTATGATTAGAATTTTAATATTAAGCTCCACAGGGTAGGTAATAGAGAAAAGTGCTAGTAAAATTCCTGGGCTGAGTTCTAGTCAATGTCTTTTTGGAAAAAAACAACAACATACTATTAATTGGTTAAGGCAAAAAAAACCCCACACAAATTCTGGTCCCCTGAACAACCATTCTCTAAAACAATAAATGCAGAGCATAACTAGAAATCCAGAAACAAAAAGCCAAGAGCCAAATTGGCTTAACTCTCCCACCTAAAAGTTGAGGACCAGTGCACTAGGAAAGATGTGTGTCCTGTAGGTTAACAATTTTGCACCTTGGTTATAAGCTTTTGGGAAGGCCTAGGTGTTTGAGGAAATGAGAAGACAGGGATATCCCTGGGATTTTAGAAAGATATTCTATTTAATATCACTTTCAAACTATCAGTGGATAGGAGTAAAGTCCAGAACAATGTTCATCCCCTGCCCAAAGCCTCTTCAGTTGGGGCGTTCAGCAGGATTCAGGCCAGAGAAGAGTAACCAGTCATAGTCCATTGGTAACCCTGCTTCCCATTTCCTGGTTTTATATATATACTTCTTTTGTCAATGAGAAGTATTCAACTCCAAGGTATGCCTACAAAATTCTCCTTTCCCACTCTTGTCCCAATCACATTCCTGCTCACAGGAACATTAGCCCCCAAATCATAGCGCAAAAGACTATCCAGACCCAGCTGTACCAAATCATTAGAAATAAAAAGGTTTCTTTGCGAAACTTGCATTTAGTGTGGTTTTTAGAAGATCAGCAGAGAAGCAGATCCCATGATACACTGATCAAACATCAACTATAATCACAGGAACCAAAGAAATCTATCTATCCATAGAGAGCAGTCACATATCTTGTTAAAGCCTAGAGACAAGCGAGCTTCTTAAGTGTGTTTTTATAATTAGGTTAGGGTAAAGGAAACATTTTTTTTTTTACTGGTCCTAGTTTTTCTCATTTTCTTCAACTGATTCTAGTTTTTAGCACCCACATCCACCAAATACACTCCTAAATAAATGTACACATTAATGCAGGTAACACACAAAGTTCGATGCATAAGTAGCATAAACTTTTATAATCTTTCTCTCCTTTTTTACTTACTGTTAATCTTGGGTACCTCTAAATACACAACCTACTAATAGTAAATATACACTCCTGTAACAAGAACCATATCACTATTCTTTCATGGCATATATCTTGAAATAGCATCAAGTGGACTTCAAAGATGATGGGTGACAGTTGGGGAGGACACTTGCCCAATCTTCCTTCTGCAAAACATTTCTCAGAAAATGCAGGCAGTTCAGAAGTAAATGATCAAAACCATGTATATCTCCTCCTGGGATAACAGCACTTTTGTTCCAAGAGGATGTCATCTCAAGCACTAGAGCAGCATCTAAAAGCACAAGAGGAATACATGCCGCCAAATATTTTACATAAAATCTTTCTAGATGTCTACCCCACTGATTTCTCACATTGTATTTATAAATATACAAAATATTCCCCAGAAAAGGCAACAGAGCTTTAAATATGGGAAAGCAGACCTACCTAATTCAGAACTAAACTGACATTCAGTGCTGGTGTTCCATCCAAGGTAAGTCAGCCTCCACGTCCTCTGGCAGGGGAGATCCTGGCATCTGTAAATTCATAATTCAGCATTATAGATTCTCAGTCATTATAAGTCCCACTCCCTGGAAACCCCAATTTTTGCTGTTCAATTGCCAGATGTTTAAAATTAACTATTCATAGCTCAAATTACTTGCACAGAAGATGAAGGGGATGTTATTTTTTTACTTCTTTGTTGATACATACATTAAAGGATACTTTGGATGTGTCAGGGCAGTGCAAACCCACTATAAACCCTCTCTCCTACTTATTATAAAACAAACAATTAAAACATACTATGAAACATTTGGGGGAAATACAAAATAAACAACAGCAACAACAACAAAAAAAAAACACAACCCACTAAGGATTAAGGAGAGGAGTCAAAATTTGAAGATATGGCCTCTCATGTGGGGGGAGGTTTCCAATTTTGATTTTTCTTCCTGTGGCTTTGCCTAGTCCCAGAGTAGTAAGGAAGTGCAGCAGGTTAAAAGTCTGGAAGAAACCCCATCTTCATAGAGAAACCAGGAAAAGGAATCTGCAGGCCAAAAACAATGGGGGTAATTCTGAAGGGACAAGAACTAGAAAAAGGGATCCTCTAATTCTGTATATAAGCCACATAAGTCTCAATCCAATTCCTGAGATATGCAAATGGGAGAACTTTAGACCAGCACAGCAAAGGCTTAGAGAGCTAAACTGAGATTTGAATCACTTGCACAAGAATCCTGACCTACACAAGTACAGGACAGGTACAAACCAGGATCAGAAAGACTTAGAGAACTGATATTTGTACCGCCTCTCACAGAAGCTAAGGCAGAATTTACAATGTGAATCACACTTGGATGGCTTCCTGCTAAAACAAAAAATTCAACATTTTCCAGAGTATTATAAAAGAACCCTGAGGCTACACAACATAATATCCACAATGTCCTAGATATAATCCAAAAATACTGGACATAAAAACATCCAGGAAAGTATGATCAAGTCAATCAACAAATATCAATCCTGAGGTAGTCCAGATGTATATATATACATCTGTGTGTGTGTGTGTGTGTGTGTGTGTGTGTGTCTACACAGTTATTTTTAAGTAGCCATTATAACTGTGGTATATGAGATGAAAGAAAACATAATGAAATGAAGGAACAGGAATTCTTAGTAGAAGAGTAGAACTCTAAAACAGAACTAAGTAAATGTTTAGCATTAAAAAACAGTACTGAAATTTTTAAATTTCATTGGATGGGCTTAATAGCAGAATGCAAATGACAAAGTAGAGAGTCAAAAGAACTTTATGACAGATCAATAGAAATGACCCAGTCTTAAGAATAAAGAGAAAAAAAGATTGATGAGCATGAGCAGATCCTCAGGAACCTGTGAGAAAAAAAAACAAAAGGTCTAACATATATGTCACTGGGATCTCAGAAGGAGAAAAGAGATTGTGGTGGAAAAAATAAGGACTAAAAACTTCCCCAATTAGGTATAAGTTTACAGATCTGGGTCCAGAAAACCCCAAACAGGATACATAGAAAGAAAGAAAGAAAGAAAGAAAGAAAGAAAGAAAGAAAGAAAGAAAGAAAGAAAGAAAGAAAGAAAGAAAGAAACCCTATGCCTAGACATATTATTATACTCAACCTAATGAACAAAAAATTAAATCTTGAAAGCAACCAGAGAAAAGTGAAACATTACATACAGGAGAATAATTACTCAAATACCTGAGAATTTCCCGCAAGAAATCACAGAAATCAGAAAAGAGGAATAACATCCTTATAGTTCTGAGAGGGGAAAAAATTTTTAAACAACCTACCAACTCAAATTTTATATCCAACAAAAATATACTTCAGGAACAAGAGCAAAATAAAGTTATTCTAAAATGAAGGAAAACTAAGAGTTTATCACCATCTGACCTATTCTGCAAGAATTGCAAGAACGAAGTTTTTCCGGTGGAAGGAAAATAACAGAAAATAAAACTGCAATCTTTAATAAAAATGAAAAAATAGAAATGGTAAGTAGCTAGGAAAATATAGAAGATTACTTTTTTCTCATAAATTGTTTAAAATATTTATGACTGCTTAAAGCAAAGTGTATGACAGTGTAGCAGAGTTTTCAATGTGTGCAAATAAAATCTATACGATTAACTCTAACATAAAGTTCAGGTTGGTGGCCCAGCCATAGTGGCTCAGTTGATTGAGTGTCATCCCGTGCACCGAAAGGTTGCTGGTTCAATTCCTGGTCAAAGCACTTGCCTACCTAGATTGTGGGTTCAGTTTCCAGTTGGAGCATGCATGGAAGGCAACCAAGTGATGTTTCTCTCTCACATCAATGTTTCTCTCTCCCTCCCTTCCTCTCTCCAAGTACATCCTTGGGTGAGAATAAATAAACAAAATTCTTTCAAAAAAAAGTTCAGGTTGGTGGGAAGGGAAATATATTTGCAAGGTTTTTACATTTATAAGTGGCCTAATATTTGCTATAAGTAGACTGTGAAAATTCATACATATACATATACATACACATACACATACACACACACACACACATATATATATATATATATATATATATATATATATATATATATATATATATATATATATATATATTTGCTGTAACCCCTAGACCAATGGCTAAAAAAATAATACAGTCCTGACTGGTTTGGCTCAGTGGATAGAGCGTTGGCCTGCGGGCTTAAAGGTCCCAGGTTCAATTCTGGTCAAGGGCATGTACCTTGGTTGCGGGCACATCCCCAGTGGGGGGGGGGGGTGGTGGTGCAGGAAGCAGCTGATCAATGTTTCTAACTCTCTATACCTCTTCCTTCCTCTCTTTAAAAAAATCAATAAAATATATTTAAAATAAAAATAATACAAAGAGATATACCCCAAAATTCAACATTAAAGATATTCAAATATGAAAGAAGATTGGAAAAGGAAAACAGAGGAACAAACAAGAAACAAATAATAAAAAAATTAAATAGAGTTAGACCTAAACATATCAATAATCACATTTAAAATGTTAATGACCTAAATATTCAGTGCGAGTCAAAATTCTAAAGATATCCCCCTAAGATGCCTATCCCTGCTTAGTCAATCAAACTAATTTAGTTTCTGTGTGAAAAGACTTTGCACATGAAATTGATGTTACTAATCAGCTGACCCTAAGGTAGAGATTATCCTGTTGGAGCCAATGTAATCACATCACTCTTCACAGCAGAAGAGTGAGTCAGAGAGATGAGGCAGAAGAGGAGGTAAGAGAGATTCAAAGAATAATAATAAATAAATAAAAATCCAGCTAATGTTGCTGCCTTTGAAGATGGTGGGACTAAGCCATGGTTCCAAGGAATGTGGGTAGCCTCTAGAAGTTGAGAACTATCCCCGGGGATCAGCCAGCAGAGAGACAGGGACAACAAGGAAACTTAGGTCCCACACCACGAGGAACTGAATTCTGCCAACAACCTGAAGGAGCCTGGAAACAGGTTCTCCCCTAGAGCCTCCAGGAAGAAACGCAGCCCTGCCGCCATCTTGATGTCGGCCTGTGAGACTCTGGAGGAGAGAAGCAGCGTGGCCTGCGCTTCCGGCCCATGGGAACTGTGAAATAATAAATGGATATTGTTTTAAGTCGGAGTGATTTTTATCATCAATAGAAAACTAACACACACTCCAATGAAAAGAACTGGAATTGACAGAATGGAAACAAAGGAAAGATCCTACATACATGATCTTCTCAAAAGGAACACTTTATAAAAACCAGATAGGCTGAAAGCAAATGAAAAGAAAAATATATACCATGGAAATGTAAGTATAAGTAGGCTGGAGTGTCTATTTTAATCTCAGACAAAATAGACTTCAAGGCCTAGAGTACTAGGAGAGTTAACAGGGACATGTATCAGGAAGACAACACAATTTAAGTGTGCATGTAACTACAAAGAGATTAAAATACATGAAGCAAAAAATAAACAAATACAAGAGAAAAATAGGCAATTCCACAATCATCATAAAAGATTTCGAAAGCACTCTTTCAGTAACTGGTAGAAGTAAACAACATAAAAATCATTAAGGACATAGGAGATCTCAACAACACTATTGACCATCTTAGTTTAATTTCACATTTACAGAACATTATATCCAACAACTAAGAAATACACTTGCCCTGCAGAGAGTGAAGTGAAATGCATGCCAACCTTCCAGTTTTTTAAAAAAGGACAAAAGGTAGGTGAGTTTTCTGGAGCAAATAAGGAAAAACTCGAAGCCACCATCAATCAATTCATTTAATCATGTTAGCTAGCCATTGGCTCTTGTAATTTTTTTTTAATTTACAAAAAAAAAAATAGATCAAGTATAGAGACTATATACACAACTACTACCTGATTATAAATGACAATAAAATATTAATTCTACCCTTTTTAAAACTGTCTGGTGTCTTGACTAGCTTTTAATAAATGAAAAGTGAAAAAAAAAGAAATACACATATTTTCAAGGGAACAAGTTTAATTTACCAATATAGACCATATGCTGGGCTATAAAACACATCTCAATGAATCTAAAAGGATCAAATTCATACAAAGTATATTCTCTAACCACATGGAATTAAATTAGAAATCAATAATAACAAAATATCTAGGGAAACCCCAAATATATAACGATTAAACAAACATTTCTAAATAATTCATGGGTTAAGAAAGAAATTACATGGGAAATAAAAACGTTTGGACTGAATGATAATGTAACTACAACATATCAAAATTTGTAGGAGAAAGCTAAAACCATGCTTACAGGAAGAAAACATGTAGTTGTGTGTATATAACATGTGTATGTGTGTAGGGAGGTTATGTAACACTTTATTTACAAAAATCTATCTTACAGATTTTTCCAAAAGGTACAAATAGGCTTTTATAAAAGTGAAACTTTTTGTGTTATGCACAGAAATGAAACATAGTTCAATGTATTCTTAATAATAAAGTAAGTGCAGGGCAAGTCACAGCACCTTACCAGAAAGTCTTTTGCTTTCAGTCTTCTGGTGTTTCTCTTTCCTTCAGATTTTCTATGCATAAGCGCATGTTATTTCAGTGTTAATTTGTGATTTTTGTTACACCTACTTTCTCCTTTATTGCAGTTTAAACACAACTGGAAATTAAGCAAGTAAATTGAGACTAAAATGCAGGACCAGTTTTTATGTAGAAAACGATGAGTTCAGCCCAGCCGGCATGGCTCAGTGGGTGAGCATCGACCCCGGAACCAAGAGATAACCAGTGAGATTTCTGGTCAGGCACATGCCCTGGTTGAAGGCTCCAAACCAAGTAGGGGTGTGTAAGAAGCAGCAGAACGGTGTTTCTCTCTCCCATCAATGTTTCTATCTCTCTATCCCTCTCCCTTCCTCTCTCTTTAAAAATCAATAAAAACATATTTTTAAAAAAAGATTAGTTCAAAACAACAAATAAAAACCTTTTCTTCCATTGGCTGAAACTACATTTGTCAACCCTGAAAAGTGCTTTTGAACCATAGTGCACTCTCAGAGAGCAAATGAAAATTCTGCACCTTTAAAATGCACTTTAAATTTAAGTTTAGAAGTATAGGAGCAATTTATTGAGACTCTATAGTTACCAGATGTTAAATCTGTGAGTGATTCATCTTCATACAACAGGAATTTGTTTAGTTTTGATAATGTTGCTACAGAAATTGTAAGCAACAGATAAGGCAAAGCAACAGCAGTAAATAAATCTTTTTCTCAGTATCACTGGATAACTGCCTCTGTAATTTATACTCAACAATATTATTACCCTTGTTTAGAGAGCTTTACAAAATTATTTAAGGAGTAACATAGTTAAGGAGAAAAGAATATTCACATAAATAAAGAAGCAACATACAGTTTCTCAATTGAATTAATTGGAAATGCTTAAACAATGAGGATGGAAAATTTCATTCTAAAACAAAGGTTTCCAAGCATCAAGCAAAGGTGAGAAATCTGAAAAAATAAAGGCAAAGTACAATGATACATATCCAAAGTTATAGTGAGTTATAGTTGGCTCAAGGGATTTAAAAATTTGCCAGTTTTCTCAATGTGAAAATGAGCGATATGACTGTTTTCATATAAAAGTAGTAGAAACATAAATAGTCTTAACAGCTAAGAGAAATTATAGAAAAAGAAGAATGTAATAACAAATCTTTAACATGGATGAATTGAACCATCTTGGGGAAACGTGTCAGACAATACATTTTAAAAGAATAAAAACGGTTTCAGAGTTTTACTCTTTGAAAGACAGATTATAATTTTGGTGCTAATACAGTAAAATACTATAAGCTATAACAAAACCTGTAGTTATATGAAAGCCATAACTAGGCTACACACACACACACACACACACACACACACACATTTAATCATAAAACATTGATTACTGTAAGCTGCAAAGTATTAATATAAACATACTAGAGGCCCGGTGCATGAAATTAGTGCATTGGGGGGGGGGGTCCTTCAGCCCAGCCTGTGCTCTCTCACAATCCAGGACCCCTCGAGGGATGTCGGGCCTAAACCAGCAGTCAGACATCCCTCTCACAATCCAGGATGCTGCATGCACCAGTGACCATACCTTTCATACAGATGAAAGGCATCTTAGCTGTTGTATGGACAGCTACATTTTTTTGCCCTGATTATAAAAAGTAGTACATAACATGATCCTTCTGAGGCAGTAGTACCATTTCCCCATCTTATGGGTGGAAAAACTGAAGCAGAGAGAAGTTAATTGGCTTTGTCACACAATTATAAGTGTCAGAATTAGGACTGACCACAAAATGTGCAAGCCAGAGTCCATGCATGTCATCGCTGCATCATCCTGCATTTTCAGTGTTAGAGTAGCCTTGCCAGGTTTTAATTTTTAAATCTGAGAAACTGTTCCCACTATATAGGGTAGAGTCCCTAGGCCTGGCCAGAGATCAGGGCCATCTGTGGGGCGATTGGCAGGCAGGGTGATGGGGGGGTAGGGAGGCCCCTGCTGGCACCCTCTGGCCAGCCCTGCCCCCTGATCACCACTGCTGGTCACCTCCCTCTGGGGGAGTGGGGGGCAGTGTGCACCATAGCGACCAGTCATTCCGCTGTTCTGTCAATTTGCATATTAGGGTTTTATTATATAGGATATGTCATAGAGGTACTAAGTTCAATGAACCATTATACACAATTTAACAAGCAAAATTTTATAGATCTCACCAATAAACCTTCCCAGTCCTTAAGAGCAAACTCCCCCTAGAAACTTGAACAGGAAATATGAGAGAGACCTGAGCTCCACACAACCTACAGAGTATTTCTGTACCTGATGCAGTGTAACACTGGAGGCATGCAAGTCAATAGCGGCCAGAGAAGGAATTTGAGATTCTGAAAGGTTTTTGTTCTCTTTCCTCATTAGCCTGGAATTTCGAGCTGCACAAAAATAACCATAAGCACAGTGAAAAAAGTAGACATTTTTGTTAGTTTTTCACATTCTGTATCTGTCCCTTTGTATGTGAAATTATTGTACATACTTACATACATAAAAATGTAAAATTACTATGAGTTTTTGATATTCTGTTCATTTAACATACATTTTAAACAATGCAAACAAAAAGGCTAACAAGGTAAAAGCATTGTAAACATACCTATGCCTTCCAAGGCTCTCAGTTCAGGGAGATGGTTATAGTTTAATTCAGGCAAATGCACATCTGTCTTTGCGTATTCTCTTCTTTTCTTATTTGCCTGAAGGAGGCTCTTTTCACTAGTGATCTAATATCATCAGAATGATTAACACAAATGAATTAGCTTCCAGGTAAACTGGCCTTGCCCCTTCTCTAACTACTATAGTCATAGCCTGAAATGTATGGATTTGAAGATCTGGAATAATACAATATTTGAAAAACAGAAGTAACACACACAAAAAAAAACAATTTCACCTAGTTATTTCAAACCTCTACCTCAGTAGATGCATTAAAATTGCTAACAAATGGATTACTAGTTGATATGAGTTTCTCCTTCTCCCTCTCTCAGCCTTCAGGTAAGTCCTGGCAATCAGTAAAAAGTTAACAGATGGGCATCAGGCCAGCAAGGTCAGGCCTTGGGACGCTTGCTGAGCTTTTCAGCTTTTCAGCATATAGTTGCTTAATTCTGAGCAGTTTATCTTGCCATGTACATCACATGTCCTAGGTTGTTTTTTGTTTTCCCAACATGATCTTGATGCTCATTTAAAAAACATTGGTCCTTGTCCTGCTCCTCAGAATTAGCACATAATACTATCTCCTAGTTACACAGTTTATTAAGTAAAGAATTACAACTACAGTTATTTTCCAAATCTTAATATTATTACTTCATAGTTGACAAAGTCTGAGAAAAGAATAAAGTGAAGAATAGTAGGAGCACTTCAACTCTGCACTTTTATGGATTTGACATCTTTCTGTTTCATTTGAGAATGACAGAAAGTCTATATTCTTTTCTACATTTTCAGAACAGGTAATATATAGAGTATGTGATTTTCCTTTAAAAAAACACCTATATATAATGAAATCATATATGTGTTTCTACATCTGTATGTATGTTTAATGAAATATACACACAAACACATATGATGACAGTCCTAAGCTGTCCTTGAGGTTCCTCGATGTCTCAAATTTAATATTCTCTGAATTATGTCACTCTGCCTCCCACGAGCCTTCACAAGTCCTGAAGTGAGAGTTTGAGTTTCTTTCTTTTGGATGTTTCTGTTTGTTCTTTTAATAGAATAAGCACTAAGGTTCTTAGCTCAAGTCAGCTAAAATAAAATAATTAGTTTAAAAAATTATCTGCAAAATGCAAAATAAATAAATAAATAAATAAATAAATCCAAACTACCAGATTTACAAATGCAAACAGTGGCAAGTAAAATACATAAGAGATGTTTATAATAATGTATTTATTATTGATCTTTAACCTAGAAGTTGAAGGAAGTTTAGGTTTAGCTCTGCTTCCATTAATTTTCCAGTGGATCTTCCTCCAACTAATCTTTACCTTCTTTTTTAATTGCCTGTTCCAAAGAAGGATAAAGAGAAATAAGATATAGAATTACTAGCCAGAGATGGTTATACAATGCCTAAAAGAAGGCTGATATCAATTCCAGAAAAATGGTATTGAGCTAGCTATTTGGAAAAGCCTAGCTGAGCAAAAGAATCTTCAAAGCAGACCGGGACACCAAAAAAACTAAGATACCTAGGAATAAATTTAACTAAAGAGGTAAAAGACCTCTACTCAGAAAACTTCAGGACGTTGAAAAAAGAGATAGAGGAAGACATAAACAGATGGAAGAACATACCATGTTCATGGATTGGTAGAATCAGTATCATTAAAATGTCAATACTACCCAAAGCAATCTATAAATTCAATGCAATCCCCATTAAAATACCAACGGCATATTTTACAGACCTAGAACGAACTCTCCAAAAATTCATTTGGAATAAAAAAAGACCCCGAATAGCTGCAGCGATCCTGAGAAAGAAGAACAAAGTAGGAGGGATCTCAATACCAGATATCAAGCTGTATTATAAAGCCACTGTTCTCAAAACTGCCTGGTACTGGCACAAGA